>BQNB010048074.1:0-42749 GCA_026074375.1 Tanacetum coccineum
TACCTGGTTCATTATCTTCATCGATTAATCCTTCCATAATAGCCTTATTTCTTAAAGCTTCTTCTTTCAGCTCGCTATCTTTTAAAGCATCGTACTATTCTAAATCTTGGTAGCAGAGCGTGTTTCCTACTATGTAAGCTCCTGGTAAGTTTCCTCCATTACAATACCTATCTTCTTTCCAACTACAGGTAGGCCACTCCGAATAACCACTTTTATAATTAAATGGCTTACAACAATGCATAACTGGAGCGGGTTCAGTCCATACTCCAGTGTCAGTCCATGGTTTTTTGTGTACCCATGGCGCATTTTCGTTCCATCCATAAATCCAATCATCATTGTATTCGTCATAAGTCTTGAATCCCTTAATATCTTTAGTAAGGACATCCGAGTCTATCTTGAGTAGGTAATTGAACTCTTTGAATTTTTCACACAGCGGTGTTTCATAATCGAACAACTTTGTTTCAATCCTAAAAATTCCATCGATTTCTTGTTCGTCATTGTGATTAGTTTCCTCAAGATCGGAAGTTTCATCATTCTTTGGCTTAATTTCGTCACTTTCTAATTCCCAGTAGTCCCACAATGCTCCTTTAGTAAATATATCCATCATCTTGTAGTTCACAAACTTTAAGGCCAACCAATTTTCAAACTCTAGATTAGTAGGGTCCCACTTAATTATTGGGGTGTTAACTTTGCCAGTGCGGGAAGGCGGGTAGTATTTTCTAAAAAAATTATCAGTCAAATCGACCCAACTAGTAATTGATCCTTTAATTCCATCAAACCACCTCCATGCATCTTCAACCAATAAGATTGGAAAAACAACAACTCTAAGTTTATCCTGATTCACATTCAGTAAATCAATTGGGTCAACAATTTTTAGAAAGTATTCGATATGCTCGACCACGTCTTCCCCATTAGTACCACTAAAGGCATTTTTGTGCAAATCATCAAGGGATTTTCCTTTCAGCTCATAGGCATTTTTTCCATTAATCGTAATGCTCGTAATCCCTGAATAGTAATTTGCTTGGTCATTAGTCATGATTTTTCTCGTTGTTGATTTTGCTTCTTTGTCTGTCATCTCTTATTTAATCAACTAGCTCTGATATGTACGACATGTCACAAAGGTAAAAATATCAGCAGGATTTGTTCTGAAGAAAGAATAAAAAATTTAAGCACGAAATCAAACACGAAAATTTAGCTTCTGTATCTGATGATCGATACGCCGTATTCAATTGAAGTGAATACGCCGTATTAATCTATTGAGAACATACGCAGTATTAGACAGAAAGTTGGATACGCCGTATCTAATGGAAGTGGATACGCCATATCGGTTTATCGACCAGAACAGTGTATTATGAAAACAATTAAATACGCAATCAATAAGACAAACAAATATACAAGCAAATATACAGAATATACAGAATTATACACTAATCTAAATTACTCTTATACTAAAGGTTAGATCTAATCTAATGCTAAAAACCAAAATATCAAATAAAAATCAAGATTATTTTCATTCCTCGGCAATGGCGCCAAAAACTTGATGTGTCGTCGTGTAGGTATAATTTATGCTTTCAAGTTTTAAATTTATATTTTACCGACTTTACCTAAAACAACACTTTTCACGGGTAGTGTACCCGATTGATGGGAGTTTCGTGGTAAGTAGGGTGTCAATCACTAAGAGCGAGAAACACTTTCAATTTATTAATACTTTGGTTTTTCTAATCTAAATTAGTCTAATCTATGCTAAACCTATGTTAGTCCTAAATCTAGTGGATATGGGGGGTTTAGCTTGAGAGACCGGCACAGGTTTTGTGGTGACTAAAACCAATTCAAGACACTAAAACACACGCAAGCAGATTAATAGAAGATAAAAGAGCGGTCTAGCAAAATATAAGAAAACTGTATTAACCATTATTAATCCAATCAGAAAGTTGGTTTGTTTATTTAGTGCAATGATTACTTATCTCGAGGCGGCATATCATTCTTAAGACTTAGGCGTTACTTCTTCCTAAGACCTAGACACGTAGAATTCTGTCACAATTAAACGCATCCGCATAAAAGCATCCTTATTTGCTGATTATAATCTATCTTAGGGATTAAAGCAATGGTGATCTTGTTAAACCCTAGCTCATAAAGACTTTACCCACTTACTACTTAATAGCTCTTTATATACTAGTAGTCCATTGTCTGAGTCCTTACTAATGGAATAAGAACGTACTCGTTGATACCAAGGTCACATTATGGCTCAACTAAGCTCCCTAAACTAAAGGTAAGGATAGGTCAATATTTGTGATCCTATGATTCTTTATATATAAATTGAAATATGGAGAGCTATCTCGGAGGACTCTTAGCTCTTACGGCCCAAACCAATACGAAGTTGCAGCGCATTAAATATGTAGGACTAGACCTAGTTGAATGATAGGTCGCATACTTATGCATGTAAACATGTATAAATTGATAAACATAAACAAGCAATCAACGATAAATTAAGAAATCGAGATAAACAAACCAAACATTTAGATCTTCATAATAATGGCTAATACCCAAAGGTATTAGCCTTCAAATGTCATAATTAATACAGAAGTAATTGATTTAGCCAAGTAAACTAACCGTTGTTAACGAAATGACACTCCCAAAATTTATGATCTGATTACAAGTGTTATAAGAAATTTCACGTTGTATCTTATGGAATAATAGGGGTTTGCTCGACCTCTTCTGCTCTTTTTCTCCTCTGAAAATTAACTTTTATGGTTTAGGTATCGAGAATATGATTTAGCACACTTAAACTCGTTTTGTGTTTTCTATATATATGGTCTGAATATGGTCGATACTGCGTATCTAAAGTATTAGATACAACGTTATCGGGGGTTTCTTGGAGTAGGTAAACCACTGTTTGTATATCTTCCAGGAAATATTTTTATCTTCCATATAGCTTGATTACGACGTATTGCTTTTATGGATACGGCTTATTGGGATCTTTGTTTCCTTAGTAGTTTTGGTGAATGGCAACATAGACTAACACCGTTATTTTCCTTGATGGTTATAGCGTATTGGTTTTCAAAACACTAATCTTAAAAATATATTCGATTGAAACTACAGATATGCGTGTCTTTTGTCTATCTACAAGTATCCATTAATTTATACGTGCAATCTCAATATAATCGATTAAGGTAACAATTTTTTGCATAATATACAAAATGGGTTGCTATTACCTATATGATAAATGATGCTATAAAATAGTCGTTATTTGATGTCATCAAATATCCCCCCACTTGAATAATACTTGTCCTTATGTAGCCTTTTGATGTTATGAAAATGTATCCTAAGTTTTTTTCGTTTTAAGCATTTTATTCGATCTATTACAAGTACACACTAAAACACTCACGAAATAGGAAGATGTAAAACACTTCAAATCACTCAGACTATCTTTTGTGGTAAATGTAAGTTTTCGACTCAAGATTGCTCAGTCGTGACGGTAATTTATCATTGGCTTGGCACGGATCCTCTTCTCCACCACTAGGTAAGGAGTACAACGTTATAAAGGTAAATGGGTTTGTATTTAAGGCTTAGGAGTGATCATTCTAAAATTATTTACCAAAAGTTAACCACACAACAAGGCTGCTGAAGCACACCATTACAAGCTTGTAACGACTGAATAGCATGTGTGTTTTCGATCACATCCTCATTCGAGTTTAACCAAGGGTTAGGATGAAGAATGATATTAGGTAGGGATCTTCTAACTTTCACAATAGTAATAAACCAACAAGGCAGCTGAGACATGCATACATAGCCATAACGAAGGAATAAACATGCATGCTCATACACATCCTCATTCGCGCGTTTAAAAACACCAAGGGTTAGTGTATTAGGCATGGAAATAAATTGTTGTTAAAAACTATAAATTTATGAAACAAAAATAGACTAGTCCAGATATAAGTTGCCTTAGATCTTTTTCCCGACCGTCACCATTGCTTAATGACAAAAATATTTACAAAATGTCTTGTTTATTGATTAAAAATACAACAACCGTAAGTTGGCGTTCCGGAACGGGCAAACTTTCCCCCAAATTCATCCCATACTTTATAAACTTTTACAAGACAAGTCACGATATCTACCACTTTATACAATACTCTACATCGTTGACTTATAGACGTATCAATGAATAATCGATCCTTCATATAATTTCTTCGGTCTTGCTTTTGTGGAAAACATATTATCATCAAACTTTCATTCTCTTTTTTGTTGCGCTTTTTCTAATTTTTTTCATTTTTTCACTACACTATACTACGAAACTCGGTGTAATTTCACCATCTTCACGATCATAATACTCAGGATAATTTCCTTCCGGTTATTCTTCATTTCTGGCGGATCGTACCTAATATTTTTCATTAGTAGTAAAATACTTGAGTTATTTGTACTACTTTATACTTGCCATTTGCAATGTGGTGAAAATTTCTTCCTAACCGTACCAAAAGATAGATAATTGACCACATAGACTCGGGAATTATCATACTTTACACTTTTAAGCAATAGCAACTGATTAATGGACATAATCTAATAGCGTAGGCTATGGTGTAATGGTGTAAAGAAATTGATGGTGTAATTCCTAAAGGTATTGGTTTACAGGTTATTCTCAGGGGTATCTTACTTCTTTTAAGATGAGAAAGTAAAACAATAAGGTTTATAAGGGGTTTAACTAAAACACAGTGTAGTTAGTTAATAAACATGTATAGGTTTTTTTGGTGTAATCCTAAAAAATTATCAATTTAAACAAGTTACTCAATCTAAATCCATAATAATCATCACTGTGATCTCGAATAGATATACCAAGCCAAGTTCTAAAGTCTACAACATCACCGACACACTCTTATTTTGTAGAATTTGGGTAAACATTTGGAAATGGATAAGGTTAAATACTCACAATATCTAACAAGGGTTATTGTGTGCAGGTTATTGATTAAAGTAATTTCACAAAGTATGCTTGAATTTTTTTTTAATTTAAGCATAATTTAAGCATTTTAGTGTGAAAAATAGGACAAGTATCATTCTAATTCCCATCCCCCAACTTGAATTATACAACGTCCTCATTATATAGATAAAACTATTAAAACTAGAATTTAAGAATTAGAATGAGAAACTCCCCTGATATTTTGCTTAGTAGATTGATTCTCTATTTGAGTTACAAGTGCAAAGGATGTGTGTTGAACAACCATCTTGAAGTTTCAAGACTCCAGCCACCGTCAATATTTCCAGATCGTTGAGTCTCCTACATAACATTGTTGAATTCTTTTCTTTTTAGCAAGGTCCTATGCAAATTATTATTGGAAAAACAATGCATTTCTTTTTGGTTCCTACGGTTAATTTAAAATAAAATAAATACTAGATACGGGTCTTTATAAAGTGCATAAAAATAAGGACAAATAACGTACAGGACAATTCAATACGCCGTTTTGTGGTATGGAGCTCGGGGGGTTTATGTTATTGATGTCTGGGAGACGATCGATAAAAATAAATAACAATCCGGGTTGTCTCCCAGGAAGCACTTTTGTTTCAGCTAGTCTTTAAGTTAGACTTTTTCCTTCCTTCTTCTCTTCTACTCGTCTTTGGTTACCATCCACCCTTCATCCATCATGCGGAAGATTTCTTGGTATGATCGGCATGCATCTTTGCTTGTTACTTTTCAAATCATCGTATTCGTCTTTCTTTATCAGCAACATACTACTTCATCATCTTCTGACGAATACTTGATCATCTCGATCTTAACTTATATTGCAAGCCGACTGCTCATGAGGTTCAATAATACATATGTCATGTCTTTTCGTCAACTGTATGATCAATCTCATATATGATCATGGGTTGTTTCATCATACATGTTTCCTTCAATTTCCGTTGTTCGTAACTTGACTCGTCATCACGTTTTTTTTCCTTCCATGATAGCTAGGTTCTTTAAAGCTTCTTTTTCTTCAGCTCTCCATCCTCCAAGGCTTCATACCATTCATAATCTTGATAATGGGGTAAGTTTCCAATTATGTAAGCTCCAGGCAGGTTCCCTTCATTACAGTATCCATCTTCTCTCCAGCCACATGTAGGCCACTCCGAACAACCAGTCTTATAATTAAAAGGTTTGTAACAATGGTGTATAAACTTAGTTGTGGGTTCATCTCCTTTTGCTCCTTAATTGGTCTTTGGTTTTTTTGTGTGTACCCATGGCATTCATTGTTCCTATTCCTCCAGAATTTAATGCGTCCTTATATTCTTCATAAAGTCTTGAATCCCTTCAATGTATTTAGTAAGGAGATCAGGATCTATCTTGAGTAGGTAATTAAACTCTTTGAATTCTTAGCACAACGGTGTTTCATAATCGAACATGTTTGTTTCAATTCTAAAGATTTCACCAATTTCTTGTTCATCATCGTGATCAGTTTCCTCAAGATCAGACGTGATGTGTTTCAAAAGCTTTAAATTTATATTGACTGAAAATACCAATTTTATTATAGGGGAAACCACCGGGTTGTAAATAAGTATAACCCTATGTATGTAGTATAATCTTTTTAGGTATGGACCTAGGGTCGTCCACAGGGATTTAGGTAGTGTTTAGATATTTTTGAACGGATAATTAACTTTAACTGAAATAACTTTTTCTGTTTTACCTATGATAATAATAGATGACCTACTTGGATAGCTGAAAAATAATTTATAAGTGATGGAAATGATTAAAACCTCGAAGATGAAACCTTAACTTATAAAAAGGATTTCTCGTCAGAAAACATTTTCACAAATTAACTTAATTAACTCAAGACTTATAATTAGTAGACTAGACCAGATGTGTCACTCAAATAGTTTAGTTACTTATTATATTAAAACATATTTTGTTTATCAATTCACGAAAGTGGATTTCTCAGCACAGACAATAAAGATCATAAACAAATCTTTAAAACCATATATATCATAACGGGTCTTTCGACCTATGCTGGTATGATTATATTATCTTAGATGATATGACTAAAACTATTAAGATGGGATATATTAAAAAAAATAAAAAAAAAAAAAAAAAGAACCCACGGGGGGTGGGGGGGACTACAAAATAGCTTCAGATTAAAGAGATCACGATCATACTAAACACTTATTCATTATCATAATGTCATCGAGTGGTCATGAGAGATTTAGCCTCCTATGGCTATGAGGTTCATAACATAAGATGATTCAACATGAATTTCCATTATTCCAATATACTACTATGATATTCTACTTCATTCTTCAATCTTCAAATGGGTGTGGTGTTTATGGTGTCTTGGGATATTGGGAGGAAAGTGGTGGTGAAGAATTGATGAGAGGATTGTTTGAAGATGAAATTAGTGGTATGAGGGATGATTTGAAAATTGTGAAATTCCATCCCCTTTTTAATTTATTTTTAATTAAGGGGGGGGGGGGGTGGGCTTTTTTTATAATTCTTTAGGTCAGGGGTTATAAGTGCGGAGCATTAGGTTGTAAGTGCGGTCGTAACTTGGTGATTAAATGCTGAGGGTAATAAAATATTATTGAAAAAGTAATGGCGCACATAGTGTTAGTGCGGGCGTACTTAGGGAGTTAAATGATAAAGTAAGGCATTAAGTCTTCATTAATTCTTCTATTAACCAGGTGGGAAGTGCGGTCGACAAGGTTGTAAGTGCGGGCGTACTCTGTGGCGATAATGCTGGAATTTTAACTAATGCTTTAATTACTTTTGACTTGAGGCAGAAGGGCGGCGCAAATTGGTCATAGTGACGGCGTACAATTTGACATTAGAACTTGAATTTTATTTCTTTCTTATATGTTGTGATCTTTAGCATATAAATACTCGATCTTTGTTGTATTTATCTTCGGGATGTCTTCAAGTGAACCTGCAAGCATTTCATGCTATTAAGTATCGAAAGTTCACGAGAAATAATTAAATATATGCAAATAACGCTACCGAAAACATGTATAATTTGGGCGTTATCAAATCGCTCCATAGAATGATGGGCAGATACCAAGAATGTCAGTTGGTTTCTTGTCATCTAGAAGTTGTATCTTGTGTTTTTTAAGTACGAATACAAGTTTGCCTTTGTTTTGAGCAGATAATTGAGATGGTATGATTACAGGGAGAAAGGATGGTTCTTCTTATGTACTATATTTTCAAATGTTATCAGGAAGGAGGTTTTGATAGTCAAGGTTCCGTTGGAGGTTCTTCAAGGGTTTGTCTTGATTTTATAAATCTGTGGTTGATGGTGATTTTTTGAATGGTGGTTCTTCGGTATCGGATTTAGATTTAGAATTTTCTTCTTCAGCCATTGCTATGAATTCATTAAATTCAGAAAAATTTCTTCTAGAAGGGTTCCTTCGATGGAATGTAGGATTTTGCTTCCTTCGTCTAGAAGAGCGTCGAAATCTTCTTCTAAAATTCCATCGATAACATCGATACTAAAACATGTATCATTGCTTGAGTAAAAGTGTTTCATTGCAGAGTCGATATTAAAGATCATTCGTTCAGTCCCAACTCCAAGATTGAGTTGCTTCTGTTTAACTTGAATTGCATCAGCAGTGTGAAGAAAGGGTCGTCCCAAGATCAGGGGAATTTTACTGTCTTCCTCCATTTTGAGAATAACAAAATCGACAGGAAAATTGAATTTACCAACTTCAACGAGCATATTTTTAGCTATTCCAACAGTGTATTAGAATGATCTGTCCGCTAATCTTACGCTCATTTTGGTAGGTTTAAGAGTTTCGAGAGATAGTTTTGAATATAAAGAATATGGCATAAGGTTAATGCTAGCACCAAGATCGGCCAAAGCACCACAGGAAAAAGTTTTGTTGAAATTACATGGAATAAGGAAACTTCCGGGGTATCCAAGTTTTGGTGAAACATTATTTTAGATCATCGTTGAACTCCTCCTATCGCTAAGGAATAGCTGGTAGGGGGAAAAAAAAATCTTTTGGTTTTCTATGTTATTGCTTGTTGGATTTTGAGTTCTTTGAGAAATTATTTATAGTTAGGCATTCTGGCTAAGACGTCGACAAGAGGTATATTGATTCGGACGGCTCGGATCATGTCGAAGAATTTTTCATACCGGGCTTCCATTTTTTCTTTTCTTAGGTGTTGAGGATACGAAATTTTAGGTTTGTATAGTTTGGGTAATGGTGTTTCTTTAACAGGTTTCTGGGTTTGAATCTTTGGTTGTGGTGTAGGTTCATCATCTTCATCATCGCTATCGAAGTTGATAGGGTTTTCGGTTTTGTTTTGTTCTTCATTCGGGTTTTTTGGTGGATCTGTAGTTAGGTTTTACCACTTATTGTGAATACGGCATTGCACATGCATCGTTACGAGCTTGCGGTGGTTGGTAAGCTATAGAATTGCTACCTCGTGGATTTGGTTGAGTGTTGCTTGGAAAAGATCTAGAAGGTCGACCAGATTGCTTGTCAGCAAGTCTGTCAAACTTAGTTTCAAGATTCTGGATTGAAGCTTGATGATTTTTGGCTACTGTTTTGAGTTAAGTTTTGATGTCCATGAATGTTTCTTTGACAAAAGCATTGGTTGATTGATGAGACTTCATGAAATTGTTTAATTGTTTCTAAAGATTGTATGGTTTATCATCGGTATTGGATCGGTAGTTGTCTCGATTATAATCATTTCGTCCGCTTGAACGCCAATTATCGTGATTCGAGTCTCTCATTGTAAAAATGAGTCTTACAGAAAGATTGCATGAATTTGGCTTCTTCTTCACGGGACATAGGTATGTCATCATCGTCAAGATCGGATGTTGGTTATTTAGCACGAGATTGGAGTTCTTTGTACTGAGCATCCATTTTTATGGTCATGGCATCCATTCAGGCCATAATTTTGTCTAGTTATATCGGTATTACTGGCTACCTTCATCGGCGGGAAAGCTACAGTTTTCTTAGAGATGTTCTTGTCTTTTTATTGTTAAGCCAATTAGAAGTTTGAGTTTAAAACTTTATTGCCGAGAGCTGATAAAGCTTTTGATTTAGTGTCTTTATAAAGGAAATACCAAATGCTTCTGACATTCATAACTTCTTGGGTTATTCGCTGAGGACATGATAGAAGATTTTGGTAATATTACTTTTGGACAAACTATGACCATGGCAGTTTTGGAGCATTTCTTTCCTACAAAGCCAAGCATCGGTCAAAGATTCTTTTTCATGTTGAGAAAAGGCACGGTTTCTCTGAGGAGTCGGTCGAAAAGAGTTGGGGGAAAGAATCGGCTAATGAAAGCAGATTGAAGTTCATCCTACTTTTCAATAGTTCCTTCATTGAGTTCGTTCAACCATGTTTTTACTTCTCTAGTGTGTTGATAGGGGATTAACTTCATTTGGGGACATTTCTTCATTTTTAGTATTTCTCTATTTAAACATATCGCAGATTTCGAGAAATTCATAAATGTGTTTATGAGGATCGGTTTTGGTTCTACCATCAAATTGGTTTCCTTTGATAAGGGTCAAGTGGTTACCTTTAATGGAAAACTCGTTTGCAATTTCAGGAATAGTAATTGTGAAATCGGGAGTCAGAGCGACAACACGGTCGGCAGCCCACATGGGTTCATCATCCATTGGATAGTAATTTCAAATAATATAAAGAAAGTAACAGAAGTAATTGATGTTAAGAATTTGTGGGTAGACAATTCTTGGGTGTTGTGGTGGATTATTTCTTTAATCGTATGGAACTCTTCTGTTTTGTCGACGAATTCTCATTCAGGAGTACGTGTTCTAGGTGATCGGGTAATGGTTCTCAAAGTCATAATTAGATGACGTGTATGCCATCCAAAAGAAGTGAAAATGTTTGGTGTCAGTTTTCTAGAAAAAGGCTTGTATGCGATTTTGAAAAGAAGGCGGAATTAAAGTGCTTTTCCAGGGTTGATTACAGAATAGCTTAAAAATCCTCGGCAACGGCGCCAAAAACTTTGATGTGTTTCAAAAGCTTTAAATTTATAATGACTGAAAATACCAATTTTATACCAATTTTATGTAGTATAATATTTTTAGGTAAGACCAGGTCGTCCACAGGGATTTGAGTAGTGTTTAGATAATCAAAAGAAATATAAACTTAAATTGAAATAACTTTTTATTTATACCCTTTGATAATAAAAGATGACTACTCGGATAGCTAAATAATTATATCGTGTTTGGAAATGGATTTAAAACCTCGAGATGACTTAACTTATAAAAAGGATTTCTCGTCAGAAAACATTTTCAAAAATTAACTTAATTAACTCAAGATTTATATTTAGTAGACTAGACCAGATGTGTCACTCAAATAGTTTAGTTACTTATTATATCAAAACTTATTTTGTTTATCAATTCACGCGATAAGTGGATTTCTTGGCACAGACGATAAAGATCATAGACAAATCTTTATAACCATATGATCATAACGGGTCCTTTTGATCTCCTATAACCGGTATGATTATATAATCTAAGTTGATAAGCAAAAACTGATAAGATAGGATATAACACGATTGCAACATAAGCTTGAGATTAAAGAGATCACGATCATACCAAACACTTATTCATTATCATAACGTCATCGAGTGGTCATAAGAGATTTAGCCTCTCATGGATATGAGATTCATTACATAAGATGATTCAACATAAATTTCCATTATTCCAATATACTACTATGATATTCTACTTCGTTCTTGATTGTTTGATCTTTAATCTTCAAAAGGATATGGTGTTTATGGTGTCTTGGCTATATGGGTGGAAAGTGTTGTGAAGAATGGATGAGAGGATTGTTTGAAGGATGAAGTAGTAGAATGAGGGATGATTGAAATGTGTGAAATTCGTCCCCTATTTATAGGCTAAGTCAAGGGTAAAAGTGCTATGGAAACAAAGGTTGTAGTTCGTGCGGGCGTCTTTGGTGATTTAAATGCTGTGGGTAATAAATTGTTTATTGAAAAAGTGTGGCGCACAAGCTTGTTAGTGCGGCGTACTTAGGGAGTTAATACAGTAGCATTTAAGTCTTCATTAATTCTCATATCTTAGGTGGAAGTTTGCGGCGCACAGGTTGTAGTGCCAGCGTAATTGTGAGTTAATGACTGGATTTTTGGAATAAGTTTTAATACTTCTGACCTTGAGTGAAGAAGTGCGTGCGCTACAATTGGTTAAGTGCGGGTACGCATTTTCACATTAGAACTTGAATTTTATTTCTTTCTTGTATGTTGTGATCTTTAGCATATAAATACTCGATCTTTGTTGTGTCTATCTTCGGGATGTCTTCAAGTGAACCTGCAAGCAATTCATGCTATTAAGTATCAAAAGTTCACGAGAAATGATTAAATATATGCAAATAACGCTACCGAAAGCATGTATAATTTGGGCGTTATCAGACGTTTCCATCATTTAGAGGGCTGGTATTTCGTTCTCTTTCCTTAATTCTAGTAGTCCCACAAAGCTCCTTTAGTAAATATATCCATCGTCTTGTAGTTCACAAACTTTGGATTAGTGGGGTGGTTAATTCCGCCAGTGCGGGAAGGCGGGTAGTATTTTCTAAAAATATTTCTAGTCAAATCAACCCAACTAGTAATTATCCTTTAATTCCGTCAACACCAAGATCTCATGCATCTCTAACCAATGAGATTGGGAAAACAACAACTCTAAGTTTATCCTGATTCATATTCAGTAAATCAATTGGGTCAACAATTTTTAGAAAGTATTCGATATGCTCGACCGCGTCTTCCCCATTAGTACCACTAAAGGCATTTTTGTGTAAATCATCAAGGAATTTTCTTTTCAGCTCATAGGTGTTCTTTCCATTAACCCTAACACTTGTAATCCCTGAATAGTAATTTGATTGGTCATTAGTCATGATTTTTCTCATTGTTTATTTTGCTTCTTTGTCTGTTATCTCTTCTTTAATCAACTAGCTCTGATATGCACGATTTGCCACAAAAGGTGAAATATCAGCAGGATTTATTCTGAAGAAAGAATAAAAAATTAAGGACCAAATCAAACACGAAAATTCAGCTTATGTTTTAGATGATCGATACGCCGTATTCAATAGAAGTGAATACGCCGTATTAATCTGCTGAGAGAATACGTTGTATTGGATAGAAAGTTGGATACGCCGTATCTAATGGAAGTGGATACGCCGTATCGGTTTATCGACCAAACAGTTGTATTATGATGAATATTATTAAATTCGCTAAACAATTAAACACACAAATTGACAGCAAATATACAGATTATTACCGGATTTACACAAATCTAATATTACAGCTAATTCCTAAAGGTTAGATCTAATTAATGCTTAAACCAAAAATATCAATAAAAAATCAAGATATTTTCACTCCCCGGGGTAGCGGTGCACAAAACTTGAATGGGTGTTTGAGTGGTGTTAAATTATGATTCAAGTTTTAAATTTATATTTTGTCGGCTTAACCAAAAACAACACGTTAACGGGTAGTGTACCCGGTCGGTGGGAGTTTCGTGGTAAGTAAGGTATCGATCACTAAGAGCGAGAAACACTTCAATTTTATTAATACTTTCGTTTTTCAAATCTAAGTTAGTATAATCTATGCTAAATCTATGGCTTAATCTATCGCTTAACCTATGTAGACCTGTCTGTTTAATCCTAAATTAATGGTAAGGGAGGTTTTTAGTTGAGAGACTGGCACATGTTTGGTGGGGGACTAAAAACCAATTCAAGACCTAAAACACACACAACAAATTTAACAAAAGATAAATGATGCGGTCTAGCCAAATATAAGAAAACTGTATTTACACATTTATTTTATCCATATTAGAACCGTTAGGTTATTTATTAGTCAATGATTATTTATCTCAGTGGTGGCATTATCATTCTTTATGGTTAGGACGTTATTCTTCCTAGACCTAGGGACATGTAGAATTCTGTCACATTAAAGTATCCGCATTAAAGCATCCTTATTTGTAGATTATATTCTATCTTTGGGATTTAAAGTATTGGTGATCATTGTTATAACCCTGTTCATAGAGAACTTTACCCACTTACTGCTTAATGGCTCTTTTATTTATAATAGTGTCCACTGTCCGAGAGTCCTTACCTATGGTGATAAGAACGATACATCATTGTTACAAGGTCACCTGTTAGTCAACTAAGCTCATAAATTAAAGGCAAGGATTTTGTGATTGGAATAGGTAATATATGTGATCTCTATGATTCCTAGATATATAAATTATTTATGGAGAGCTATCTCTAGACGTTTAGCCTATGCCCAAACAACACCGAAGTTGCAAGCGCATTAAAATATGTAAGATTAGACCTAGTTGAATGATAAGACGCATACTTTAAGCAGTGTTACAAGTATAAATTGATAAACATAAACAAGCAATCAAACGATCTAATTTAGAGAACTTCAAGATAAACAAATGTTGGGATTTAAAATCTTATTGTTGCTGTTTCAATTCAGTAACTGCTTGCTAAGGTTTTGAGTTCTGCTGCTATGCTTAATTAGTGCCTATTAGTGACATTAGTGAAAAATATGCTAAGTAGTTAGTACTGCCAATTACTGCTGCTAGTATATATTACTACTGCTAATGGAAGTTAAGACTGCTCGGAGACTTAGAAGAAAACTACTAAGTTGTTAATACTGCTAGTATACAAGTTACTACTTTTAGTGTAACTTAGTACTGCTAGTATATGTTAGTACTGCTTGAGCCAAGTTACAACTGTTAGCATAAAGTTAGTACGGCTAAGTGTAACTTAGTAATGCTGCTAGGAAGAATGAAGAAAACTATCTAAGTAGTTACTATCGCTTGTACACAGTTATGTTTTGTGGTATAAAACGTTAATGATGTGCTTACAAAACTGTTAATCAAGATGTACAACTTGCTAGAAGAATTTCTAATGTCAGAAGGATAAAGACAAGAGAAAGGATTAAGATGAAGATTGTTTATCAAGATTACTTACAGGATAAGTATGAGATATTTTTGTAAAAGAAATGTATATCTTGTTAAGTTAGAAGATTTACAATTATCTAATAGAATTATAAAAGATTCGTAGTTATCTTGTAAAGGACTCCTTGGTGTATAAAAGGAGATCCTAGGTTATGGTTATTGATTACTATCATATGTTTTTTATATTATTGCTTCAATGGTTGTTAAACCCTGGTACTACACAGAGTACTCGTATTATTGATAATAATATTATTGGATCTTTTTCAATGATTTTATTGTTCATTCATTGTTCATACAGTTTACTATTTCATTAGTATTATTCTAAGTATCAAAAAGTAGATTCCGCATACTCTTTAGTATTCACCAAATTTTCTACATTGTTGTTTTGGATTTATCCAAAGTAACTTAACCTTTACAAGTAAGGATATAATCTTAAGTTGGGATCAATAGAGTGGGTATCAAAGCCTTGTGTTCTGAAACTTTGATCTAGATAGAAACTATCAGAAGAACTCTTTTACACATAAGTAGAGATGGATTCTGAACTCGCTAAATCACTTATGCTACAAAGTTGCCTACTCTCAATACAGGCGTGATTAGATATGTGGTTTATCGGCTAAGGATTGAGCAATAATTTTCAAGTACAAGACTTTCTCTATGGGATGTCTTAGAGATCGGAAACTCATTCAACATGCAGCTGAAACAAGAACAAATGCTTGATGGTACCTCAACTTACAATAAATACTAGTCGATAACTTACTGAAGAAAAGGTTTCAAAAGAAGTATGATCATGAAGCTAAGAAAGTATATTACTAACATGGGCTCTCCTAAGGATCATCTAATGACCTTTAATCTGTCAAAGATGCTAAGACTTGTTTGCTGCTATACAAACAATGATTTCGTGGAGGTTATGACGCCATAAGAAGACTCAAAGGACTCTCACTGAAGCAAATGTTATGGAGAACTTTAGTGCATCCAAGCACAGTAGTCTCTTGACTCTATTTTACCGGGCTTTAGAATAGAAGATTGTTAAGTCAGCTGGCTATCTTGGTGAAAATTATTTAACAAGATGAGCTCAATTTGAAAATTTTTTTGCGAAGTTGCTTCTGAATAGAATACTCATGTTGTACGTTTGGTTGGAGGAATAACCTGATTAGACTCCAATGAGCTTTACAATGATCTTACCATAACTATTTTAAAATTGTTAAAACAAGAGGTTAAAGGAACTGCAAGTCAAGTTGTTCTCTTGGATAAGATTTTGTGGCATCCCTAGCAGTACTAACATGAGTTATACTGCTATGGAGTTATGTATGCTAACTCTCAAGTTAGCACTGCTAGTACTCTAGTTAGTTACTGCTAACTTAAGTGATGACCTCTATTTATGCATTTTGGCCAGTGTCAACCAAAGGCGGTCTCAACTTGTATATGAGGACCCTTGAACAAATCCATGAAGATGACATAGAAGAGATGGATTTGAAGTGGCAGTTAGCATTGCTGAGCATGAGGACAAGAAGGTTTTTCTAGAAAACTAGTAGAAAGATCACTATCAATGGGAGTAATATAGCTGGATATGACAAGTCCAAGGTGGAGTGTTTCAACTGCCACAAGATAGGACACTTTGCAAAGGAATGCAGAGGACCTAGAAACCAAGATAACAGGAACATGAATCAAGACATCTCTAGAAGGACAGTAAATGTGGAAAAAACTTCTTTCAAATCCATGTTGGCTATTGATGGAGCTGGTTTTGACTGGAGCTATATGGCAGATGATGAAGTCCCCACAAACATGGCTCTTATGGATTTTTTAGACTCTGAGGTACATAATGACAAAACTTGTTCAAAATCTTTTCTAGAAGCTTTGAAACTCTGAAAACTCAACTTGATAATTTAATGATAGAGTTTAACAAATCTAAGTTCAATTTAGCAAATTATAAAAGAGGGTTAGCAAATGTAGAAGTGCACTTGTCTCTTACAAAAAGATAGAGGTTATTTTTTGTGAGCAAACCTTGTTGTCCTAAAAGAGATATTCATATAAAGACTTCAGATTTTAGTATGCTTAAAAGTGAGTTAAAAAAGCTTAAGCAAGAAAAAGAAAGCAATTAACTTAAAATTGAAAATTTTGATAATGCTTCTAAGAGTCTAGACAAATTAATAGGGAGTCAGATACCTGACAAAAGTAGAAAGGGTCTAAGGTTTGTAAGCTATAATGTTGTTCCACCTCCTCCTACAGGGTTATTTTAACCCCCAAACCTTGATTTGTCCAACTCTGGTCTAGAGGAGTTCCAACAACCTGAGTTTGAAGGCTATGGACCTAAGACTAGTAAGAATGTCAGTGAAGATACTTCTAATGAGGTTAGGAAATCTCCTGATGCCCTAATGGTTGAGAAGTTAGTGTCAGATGATAAGATAGAGAAGAAAACTATTTTTCCTAGTATTGCTAAGATAGAATTTGTTAGAGCTAAACAACATGAAAAACCAGTTAGGAAATCAGTTAAGTATGCTAAAATGTATAGGTCACAAAGTCCTAGGGGAAATCAAAGAAAATGGAATAATCAAAAATCCCAACAGCTAGGAAGTAACTTTGTAATGTACAATAAAGCTTGTTTTGTCTTTGGAAGTTTTAACCATGTACAGGCTAACTGCAATTACCATCAAAAGGAAAGGGTGGTATCTTGGAAATAGTTATACAAGGTGTGAATTACATTTTTCTACTTAAAAGGCGTCCCCTAGTGCTCATAGGAAAAACTGGCTAAGTCCACTTAATACTGCTAGGCGTGTTAATACTGCTCATTCCAAAACTACAGTTTATAGTGCTAGACCAATGCCATGTTTTTCTAAATCAGCACAATCAACTGTAAAAAGGCCATATCGAATAAGAACATAATTAACTAATAAAAATTTTAGCCAAAAAGTTAATATTGCTAAGGGAAGTTTTTATACTGCTTAGGCCAAAAGCACGGTATATGCTAGGCCAAATTCAACATTATGTTTAATACTGTTAGAGCAAATCAGGTGTAATGACTGATTAAGGCTCACAGTTGGTTTGGTGGACCTACCAAAATTAATAGTGCATCAATTTCTTTGAGAGACATATATTATGTTGATGCACGAGTGGCAGATCCAAGTCAGTGATGGCTTGGGTCCCTAAAGGAAAATAATTTCCTTATTTTTATGTGTAGGGGTCATCCATAAAAAGAAGATCAAGGCTATGTTGACAGTGGATGCTCAGGCACATGACAGGGAACATGTCTTATCTCTCAGACTTAGAATTTGATGGAGGTTATGTAACCCGTTGGGAAAAGGAGCTTAAAAGGAGGGGATAATACTGTTTAAAGGAACTCTTAAAACTAGTTAGCTTGCTTTTGAAGATGTGTACCTTTGTCAAGGAGTGACAGTTTAACTTTAGTTTTTCACAAATGTGTGACAATAAGAACAATGTTCTTTTTATGACACTAGTATGTTTTCGGTTCTGTCTCCTGAATATTAAGTTTAGCTAATTGAAGTTTGGTTTTACTTATAGTTCCTAGAAAGAACAATATGTATAGTGTTGATATGAAAAATAATGTTCTTAAAGAGAGTTTAACTTGTCTTGTTGTAAAGGCCACACTTGATGAATGAATGAATGCTATGGCATTGGAGGCTAGGTCATGTAAATTTTAAAACCATTAATAAACCTGTTAAGGAATCTTGTGAGAGGTTTGCTACAAACCGTTTTGAAATTGTCCAATTGTGTGCTTGTCTTAAGGGGAAAGCAACATAATGCCATTGGTAAGTCTAAGATTCAAAATACTCTATTAGCAGCCTTTTTCATGTTACATAGGGATTTGTTTGGTGCTAACTTTTATGTGCAGGTTAGTGAATATGAAATATTATATAGTTGTCATTGTGATCTTTAGCAAGATTTAATTGGATTTTCTTTTTCTGCATCTAAGATGAGACTATGTGGCATCTTAAGAGCTTTATAACTGAGATAGAAAATCTAGTTGATAAGAAAGTAAAGATAATCAGATGTGACAATGGAGCAGAGTTCAAAAATAGAGTTATGAGTGATTTTTGTGAAAAGAAAGGAATTAAGAGGGAATTTAGTATAGCTAGAACTCCCTTTCAAAAATTGCATTTAAAAAAAAATAAAAAAACTAGTGTTGTTAAAGTGGAGAAATAGGATACTAATTTGAGGCTTGCTAGAATAGAACATTGTTATGCTGGACTCTAAGTTACCCCACTACATTTTGGGCTGAAGCAGTTAATACTGCTTGCTATGTGCAGAATAAGTGATTAGTAGTTAAGCCTCATAACAAGACTCCTTATGAACTGTTTAGAGCTAAAACACCTTCTCTAAGCTTTATGAGACCATTTAGGTGTTCATGTTACCATTCTTAATACCTTAGATTATTTAGGCAAGTTTGATGGAAAGTCAGATGAAGGTTCTTTATTGGATACTCATTAAATAGTAAGGCTTTTAGGGTATACAACATCATAACCAGGAAAGTAAAAGAAAGTTTTCATATTAGGTTCTTAGAAGATAAGCCTATTATTGCAGGTGATGGACCAAAGTGGCTATTTGATATTGATGTTCTAACAAAATCAATGAATTATGTGACAGTTGTTGCAGGTACAAACTCTAATAATTCTGTAAGTACAGAAGAAAGTGTTAGTACAGGTCATTCTAGCAAGGAGACAGGATCTAGTCAAAGATACATTTTGATTGCCAGGTGGAAAATGGTTCACTAATTTAGATTTCTTCTTCAAAGAATACTAGCAATGATGAACCACAACCTTCTAGTGATGCTGAAAAGAAGGATGATGAAGGTGTAAATAAAGCAAGTGGAATTGATGATCAAGAGAGGCCTAAAAATAGTACTCAAGATGTTAATACTGCTGGGCTAAGTATTAATACTGGCAGTACAAATGTTAATACTGGTAGTCTAAATATTAATACTGTAGTCCAATTTGTTACTCATTGTTTCCACTTAAAGCTATACATGCTGATTTCTTTGGTAATGAAATAGAATTATATATGAGCAACATTACTACCACATATCTAGTTCCCACTACTCCAAATACAAGAATCTATAAAGATCATTCACTTGATCATGTGATTGGTGATGTGCAGTCTGGTGTACAAACAAGGAGAATGACAAAGACTTTAAATGAACAAGGGTTTATTAATACTATTTATGAAGGGAAAACTAATAAAGACCTTTACATTGTCTGTTTGCTTGTTTTCCTATCTTCAGGAAGAGCCAATATGGTTTATCCAAGCATTAAAAGACTCCAAGCTGGATAGAAGACTATGCAAGGAGGAGCTTATGCAGTTAAGTTACAACAAGTTTGGACCATTGGTGGATTAAATTACCACATGGCAATAAGAGCCATAGGTTCTAAAGGGTTACATAGAACAAGAAAGATGAAAGAGGTATTTGATTAAAAACTAAGGTATGGGTGGTTGCACAGGGTTACACTCAGAAGAAGCGTATAGATTATGATGACATTAGGTTTTTGCTCCGTTGCCAGGATTGAAGCAATTAGGACTATTCTTAGCTATGCCTCATTCAAAGACTTTTGGTTGATGTACCAAATGGATGGTAATAGTGCATTTCTGTATGGAAAAATTAAAGAAGAAGTTTATATCTGTAAACCTCTAGGGTTTGAAGATCCAGAGTTCCCTGACAAAGTTTATAAGGTAGAAAAGGAATTATATGGTCTTTCTACATCAATCTCTAGAGCTTAGGTCTGAGACTTTATCTACCTATTTTATTAGACAATGGAATTTCAGAGAGGTCAGATAGATAAGACTTAGTTCATTAAATGAGTCAAAAGTGATATTCTTCTAGTTATGTTTATGTGATGTATCATTTTTTGGATTATCTACTAAAAGGGAGTTATGTACTAAGTTTAAGAAATTAATGCACAAAAAGTTCCAGATGAGTTATATGGGTGAGCTTACTTTCTTCTTAGGACTACAAGTGACATAGAAAAATGATGGGATTTTCATAAGTCAAGACAAGTATGTGGATGAAATTTTGAAGAAGTTTGGTTTTTCAACTGTGAAGACAGCAAGTACACCTATGGAGACTTCAAAGCTATTGCTCAAGGATGCAGAAAGCTGAAGCATGTTGATGTTCAACTTATATAGATCATGATTAGATCATTGTTGTCCCGAACAACTTCAAGGCCTGATATAATGTTTTTGTATGTGCTTGTGTCAGATTCAAGTCACTCTTAAACTTTCACATCTTCATGCTATGAAAAGAATCTTTAAGATACTTGAAAAGGTTATACTATAAATTGGGTCTTTGGGATTCTAAAGATTCACTTTTGATTTGAAAGCTTTATACTGACAGTGACTATGTGGTGCAAAGTTTTTAGAAGGAATCCACAACAGGAGGTTGTTAGTTTCTTGATGCAGATTGATTTCTATGCCATTTGCTAGAAGCAAACTTAGTTTCCACATCTCTAACTGAAGCAGGGTAATGTAGTTGTTGCTAGTTGCTGTGGACAAATACTCTGGATTAAAATCAAATGCTGGATTATGGTTTACAACTTCAATGAACACTAAGTTATTCATTGACAATGAATTCCCATTGCATAGTTAGATTATAGTTGTTTACTTGGAGGACTAAGCTTCATTGAGATTAGACATCACTTCATCAGAGATTCAAATGGGAAGAAGCTTATTCAGATGATTAAGATTCACACATATCAGAATGTTGCAGATTTGCTCACAAAAGCATTTGATGTTGGCAGATTTCAATATCTAATTGCAAGTATAGGAATGCTTAACCTCTGAAGTATTGATTGAGGGGAGGTTAATTGTGTTAATATGCAGTGAATTATGCATAAATGATGCTTGAAATGGAATGAAACAGAAGCTAATGATGAAATTCAAGTTAGTGTTGTTGGCCTAACTTACTACTGGTAAGTATAATCAGTACTGCTGTTATAATTAATATTGTGAGCATTGAGAGAAATCAAAATTAGACAGAGACAATTGTAAGGAAAAAGAATTGAGAGAAATTAAAAATAAACAGAGAGAATTGTAAGCAAAAAGAATTAAGAGAAATAAAAAACAAACAGAGTGAATTGGTGAGTAAAAGAATTGAGAGAAATAGTGAGCTGAAAAATAGAAAGAGTGACTTTGTGAGCTAAAAGAATTGAGAGAATTAGTGAGAATGAAAAATAGAAAGAGAGATGTGTGACATAAAAACAGACAAAGTGATTCAGTAAGAAAAAGAATTAAGAGATACAGTGAGAATAAAAATAGAAAGAGAGCTTGTAAGAATCAAAATTGATGATGGAAATGCCTTTTTGAACAAAATTGTAGTTAATGCTGGTGACTCAAAGTTAATGCTGCTAGACATACACTTACTACTGCCAGTGTTAGTTAATATTGTTAGGCATACACTTGCTACTGCCAGTGTTAAGTTAATGCTGCCAGGCATAGCTTACTACTGTTGGGCTATTGTCGAGTCAGTTAATGTTGTTAGGCTTAACTTAGTACTGCTAGTTTAAGTTAATGTTGTTGAGGGTGACTTCATAAATACTTCAATTAAGGGTTTCAATCACACATTCGATCGATTTTACACTTTGATATACTCTCTAAACATAAACCCTAACTTAATTTTCTCATTCATCATTAAAACCCCAACACAATGTCGGAACTTAGTTTGCTAAAAAACCACAATGTTAGTTGCTGTTTTTGGAGGAAACAGTAGAAAGCGATGTATTTGAGGGATTTATTGGATTTTTTGAATAGCCAGTTCTATCATATATGCGACTAATGTGAATTCCATACGCAGCTATACTTCATGCATTAAGCTGTTTCGGCGCTACTGCTAAGGCAAATAACTGTCAATTGGAAAATCCAGATACATGCCACTAGTAGATGGACAGAAGGTGAATATCACTTAGACAAGTTGTGGAAGAGCTATTCAATTAAAAGATGTTTGAAAGGTACTGAATGTTTCTTCCAAATGCGCCAATTATTGTTCGGCGACACTCAATGGGGGTATGAAATTCTTACACAAAAGCGTACTTCTATAAAGTTTTCTTCTTCACCTCAATGGAAATTTCTTATCCATACAATCCTGCAATGTCTTAGAGCTAAGACTGCTACGTGGAATGAATTTAGTAGCACTCTGGCCTCAGCTATCATCGGTCTTACCACAAACCAAAAATTCAACTTTTCCAAGTACATTTTTGTTAAATATTGGTGAAGATTAAAGGGTGGGGTTGAGTTGTCTTTAATGTTTCCCAAGGTTTGTGCAAGCATTCCTAGATAAACAAGTTGAAGGAATAACCAAACATAAAGAAATTTATGTTACACCTTCTCACACTAAGAAGGTCTTTGCTAATATGAAGATAGAAGGAAAAGGTTTTCTAGGAGAGTTACCCCTTTATTTCAAACTATGATGGTTCAGGCTTATGAAGAATTAGGTGAGGGTTTAGACATACCAACTGATCCTCAACCACCCACTATTATTCAACCATCTACATCACAGCCTCAAAAGAAAACAAATCTAAGAGGATAACAGGAGGAAAGACATTGAGATTCCTCAATCTAGTGGTTCTACAAAGCCTATTACTGATGAGGCTGCTAATGAGGAGCATGTACCTACACATTCTAGTGATCCACTACGCAGTGGTGAGGATAGACTAAAACTAAATGAATTGATAGAACTTTTTACCAACTTGTCACAAAGAGTACTTGACTTGGAGAACACAAAGACCTCTCAAGCTGCAGAGATTACTTAATTAAAGGAGAGGGTCAAAAAGCTAGAAAGGAGGAATAAGTCAAGAACTCCGGGGCTTAAAAGGTTAAGGAAGGTTGGTAGATCTACACAAGTTGTTTCATTTGAATATGAAGGTTTGAGTGCTTAGGAGGATGCATCCAAATAGGGGAGGAAAATTGCTGATCTTGATGTTGTTGCAGAGGTTACTTTAGTTAATGAGGCTCAAGGGAGGAATGATGATAACTTAATGTTTGATATAGAAGTTTTATATGAGCAGGAAGCTGAGGTTGAAAAGGTGGTTAGTATTGTTGAAGTTACTACTGTCAAAGCTACAACAACAACTGTTGATGAGTTGACTTTGGCTCAGACCTTAATATAGATTAAAGCAGCTAAAGCTAAGGCTTGTGTACAACTGCTAGCTCTACGAACAACACTACATCTGCTGTTTCAAGACCTAAGGCTAGAGGAGTTGTAGTTTAAGAGCCAAGTGAATTTACTAAGGTAACATCACCTGAACAACATATAAACTTAACACTTGGCTAAGATAAAGGCCAAGGCAAAGATGATAGAACCTAAGAAGCCTTTGAAAAAGAAAGATCAAATTTTGATTGATGAAGAAATTGCTCAAAAACTTCAAGCTTAATTAAATGTTGAATTGGAAAAAGAAGAGAAGCTTGCAAAACAAAGAGAAAAAGATGCAAACATTGTTGAATGAGATAATGTTCAAGCCATGATAGATGCAGATTATAAGCTAGCATACAAGATTACAGGCAATAAGAACAAGAAGGTTGACTGTTGGAAGAAAAGTCAAAGCTGTTTTGTAGAGCTTATGGATAAAAGAATGAAACATTTTGCAAGATTTTAGAGCAAAAAGAGCTGAGAAGAAAACCAACCTACCAAAGCTCAAAAGAGAATAATTAATGTGTACCTATCTGCAAGACTGTGGATTCACTCACATGTCAATTAAAGCACTAAAGGTTTTAATGAAGTACAGAAGGCTTTTGACAAGCCCATGATGATGGATAGACTCATTTGTATCTTATGGATTCTAAAGTGGTTGAAAAGAGATAATGACGAAAGATGAAGGCAGTGATAAACAAGTGCAGAAGAAAGCAGTTCTATAAAGAGCAATGGCATAGGCCTAGAAAAGAAAGAATTAAGAAGCAAAAGATGGATGATGATCAAGAAGAAGCTGAGATGAAAAAGCATATGGAGATTGTTTTTGATGAAAAAGAAATAGCAGTTGATGATATAAAATTAGCCACTAAGCCCCCAATTATTGTTGACTGGAAAATCATTAAAAAAAGAAAGATGAGATACTTTCAAATTATAAGTGCTCTTTCACTATGGTAGTTCAAAGGACTATTGGTACTATTCACATGATTAGGCTGCTTCAGAACATTAACAGAGGAAGGACCTATAAAAAAACACTCTGGATGTTGGGTTAAAGCTTTAAATATAGGGAATCAAGGCAGAGGAGCTATGAAAGAGTGTTATGGGGTGATATAAAGTAATGTCTTGAACAATGATGTGAAAGTGAAATATGGAGGAAATCTACAAGGATTACATTGTGACAGTTTGGAAGCTATTTTCTTCAAGTGGAGTACATTTTGTGAGGATTTCAGAATCTGCATATCTTTATGCTGGTAGAGAAAAAGTATCCACTCACACCTGTAACAATCATAAAAATGCTCAACAAGAAGCTTCAAACTAACCATTGGAATGAGATGTGCTATCAAGTTCTTAAACTCATGACTAAACTGGTCAAGAATCCTAGAAGTGTTTGAATGCATCCTCCTGGTGGATGGTGAGACCTTTTAATTGAAGGAAAACTTGTGATTCAGAAGAAGATAAAAGTTTTATGGGTAGGATTGTTAGATTAGAAGCTTTCTTGATGTGTTTGGAAGTAACTGCTGCTATTGTTGAGTTACTGCTACTAAGATAACTTAGTGCTGTTTTGTGACATTAGTGAAATATATATTGATAAGTTGTCTAGTACTTACAATTACTATACTCAGGTTTATATTATAATGCTTATGAAGTTAAGACTGCTCAGAGACATAGAAGTAAAACTACTAAGTAGTTAATACTGCTAGTATACAAGTTACTACTGTTAGTGTAACTTAGTACTGCTAGTATATGTTAGTACTGCTTGAGACAAGTTACAACTGTTAGCATAAAGTTAGTACTGCTAGTGTAACTTAGTACTGCTGATGAAGAATGAAGCAAATATTCTAAGTAGTTACTACTGCTTGTACACAGTTAGTGCTGCTGGTATAAAAGTTAATGTTGCTGCTTACAACTGCTGAAAGATTACAACTGCTAGAAGAATTTAAACTGTCAGAAGGATAAATACAAGAGAAAGGATTAAGATGAAGATTGTTTATCAAGATTACTTACGGGATAAGTATGAGATATTTTTGTAAAATATATGTATATCTTATTAAGTTAGAAGATTTACAATTATCTAATTAGAATTATAGGAAGATTGTTGTTTTATTGTTAATGACTCCTTGGTGTATAAAAGGGAGATCCTATGTTCATGGTTATTGTACACATTCTTTCCGTTTTTTTTATATATAGCTTCAAGGTTGTAAACCCTTAGTATACACCAGAGTACTCGTTTTTTTGATAAATAAGAAGATTGGAGCTTTTTAAGTAATAATCATTGTTCATTCCTTTATTCATTTACAGTTTACTGTTTCATTAGTATTCTTCTAAGTATCAAAGAGTATATTCCGCATACTCTTTAGTATTCACAAAGTTTCTACCATAGTTGTTTTGGATTTATCTAAAGTAACTTAACCTTTACAAGCTAAGGAATAAATCTTAAGTTGGGATCAACACAGACCAAACATTAAGATCTTCATAATAATGGCTAATACCCAAAGGTATTAGCCTTTAAACGTCATAATTAATACAGAAGTAATGATTTAGCCAAGGTAAACTAACCGAGTTAACGAATGATATCAAAAACTGAACGATTACAAGAGTATAAGAAATTACACGTTGCTTCCTTTGGAATTAATCGCGTTGCTTGACCTCTTCTGCTCTTTTTATCCTTTGAAAATCGACTTTTATGGTTTAGGTATCGAGAATATGATTTAGCACATTTAAAACTCGTTTTTGAGTTTTCTATTTATAGGGTCTAGAATATGGTCGATACGGCGTATTCAAAGTCTTAGATACGGCGTGTCGGGGTTTCTTGGAGTAGGGACCACGTTTGATATCTTTCAGAATATTTTATTTCCATATGGCTTGAATACGGCGTATTGCCTTCTTCTGGATACGGCGTATTGGATCTTGTTTCCATCGTGGTCTTTGGTGAGTGCAGACACATATACACTGTATCTTCCTTGATGGATACTACATATTGGTTGTCAGAACAATAATCTTCAAATATCTTTGTTTAAGCTCCAGAATGCGTGCTTTTTAGTTAATCTTCACTAAGTACTCCATAATTACTGCAATTCTCAAATACAAATGATTAAGTAACAATTCTTTGCAATAATTATATAAAATGGGTTAATTACATGGGATAAATGATGCTATAAAATAGACGTTATTTGATGTCATTACTTTGTAATTATTAAATATGTACCAACAATATCATATATAATTTAAATAGTGTAATTTGTTAGTGCAAATATTACGATATTTAAACTAAATAAGTCCTTTGATTTTAATAATGACAAACAAGTAATTTGTAATACATAACGTAAAATGTGCAAGTTGCACGTGATCACAACTCATCAACGCATACATTTATCAACACCTCTCAATGTCTCGAGTCTACTCATGCTTCAACAAAAGGTATGAATATGTTTGTTAAGTTGCATTATGATCAACCCATTTAACAAACTATGTAATTAATCATATTAGACAATAGGGCAAAATTAATCACTAACTTAACTAGACAAGATCTTTCATATTAGGAAACAATCTTGAAAGATTAAAACATGTCTAGCCATATTAGATAATATGACAAAATAATTAGAGAATAAAGACAAAACTAATTATTCTTGTTTAACCAATTTTGGAAACAAATTTTGCAAGATATTTTCAAATCTAGCAAATCTTACCATTTTAATGTTAAGCTTAATTTTCATTCTAGAACAATATCTAACAAGATGTTGTAAGTACATTAAGGATCTAAGCAAAAGATTTAAAAAGATTTAAAAATATTTTTAACAATATTGAAATTGACCCAGGGGATCCACGAATCCACCTAAATAGGCAGACGGATCCACCATCCCTGGATCCGTAGCACCTTGACGACCAAGTTTTGAGTTTTTTATAAATACCACCCTTTTGCTTATCTTATCTTTTGGAGCTAGCTTTTCACAACCTTTCTTCCATATTATTACACATATTTAGGATCATTATAATCAATTTTTTACAATGTAAAAACACAATTAATCATAACATCAAAACCCCAATAAAGCATGCTTAAAAGTGAGTTAGAAAAGCTTAAGCAAGAAAAAGAAAGCAATCAACTTAAAATTGAAAATTTGATAATGCTTCTAAGAGTCAAAAACAAATTAAAAAGGAGTCCAGAAACCTGATAAAAGTAGAATAAGTATGAGGTTTTTAAGCTATAATGTTGTTCCAACCCCCCCCCCCCTACAGGGTTATTTTCACCCCCAAAGTTTGATTTGTCCAACTCTGGTCTAGAGGAGTTCCAACAGCCTGAGTTTGAAGGCTATGGACCTAAGACTAGTAAGAGTGTTAGTGAAAATATTTCTAATGAGGTTAAGGAATCTCCTGATACCCCATTGGTTGAGAAGTTGGTGCCAGATGATAAATTAGAGAAGAAAATTGTTTCTCCTACTGTTGCTAAGATAGAATTTGTTAGACCTAAACAACAAGAAAAACCAGTTAGGAAACCAGTTAAGTATACTGAAATGTATAGGCCATAAAGTTCTAGGGGAAATCAAAGAAACTGGAATAATCAGAAGTCCCAAAAGCTAGGAAGTGACTTTGTGATGTACAATAAAGCATGTTTTGTCTGTGGAAGTTTTGACCATGTGCATGCTAACTGCAATTACCATCAAAGGGAAAGGGTGGTATGTGAGAATAATTATACAAGGGTGAATTACAATTATTCTGCTAAAAAGGCTCACCCTAGTGCTCACAGGAACAGAGTTCCAAGAGCAGTTTTAATGAAAACTGGCCTAAGATCACTTAATACTGCTAGGCCTGTAAATACTGCTCATCTCAAAACTACAGTTTAAGACTGATCGATAGCAATTCTACGTATATATAATATATCTAAGTATTAATAGAAATTTACAAATAATCTTTGAGGACAAAGATTAAATGCAATTTAAACACAAAAATATATAAATAATGACGTTTAACATAAAAGTGATTACCAAGGGTCTTCATCCCAAAATAAATGTAAATTGATACCCTCGATTCAGTTTGGACAATGTTATGAATGATTTTCAACTTTTTGATTGATTTTCTATGACTTAAAACAATTAAAACATTTAAATGCAAGTAAAATAACTAAACACGCGGATGAAAAACGGAAATGACAAACTAATACCTAATTAGCACCTTAACCTATAATTTGAATTTATAATCTAATTC
The DNA here is from genome assembly GCA_026074375.1 of Tanacetum coccineum. Taxonomy (NCBI): domain Eukaryota; kingdom Viridiplantae; phylum Streptophyta; class Magnoliopsida; order Asterales; family Asteraceae; genus Tanacetum; species Tanacetum coccineum. The sequence goes on from BQNB010048074.1 coordinate 29,231, forward strand.
TATGAGTAAAAATAAAAGGATTTGCAAGATTTGAAAATTTAATGATAAAATTTGAAAGAAATCACAAAAACGAATAACGGGAATCGAAAACCGAGCCCTAAAAGCTAAAATGCTCAAAAATAAACCTACGAGAGTCAAACTAATTTTCCTACGTTCTAAATGATAAAAGAAAATTTTCTAAAAAAAGATTTTTATTTTTTTTGATTATTTTTTTTATTTTTATGATTTTTTAAAGTTTTTAATGAAAATAAATGTTTAAAAATACTAAACGAACTATAAAAATTCTAGAAAAATTACAAAAAATAGCTTAAACTAATTAAATCCTAGGAAAAATAAGCCCAAGATCACAACTTATCAAATAAGCCACGAAATAAGCTTAAACAGCCTAATAAGCTTATAAGGGAAAAATGAGTATAAAGAATTAATTGTGCAAGAGTCTTACGAAAAAGACCTAAGGGCACAGCGGTAGAGAGTGTGGTGTGTGTGTGTTATAAAGGGTTGAGGTGTTGAGGTCGGGGGTTCGAGTCTTGCTCACCCCCGACTTCCACTTCCCTTTTTTTAAAAACTTAAAAAAAAAGTTGTTAAGCACATAAAGATAAGCAACTTTAATAAAAGCAATATAAGCTGGAACTCAAAAATAAGCTCTCAATAAGCTTTTTAAGAAGCTGTTTTCAGAAAGTTAGCCTTTGAGGGCTAAAAAACTAATTTTCACTTATAAGCTTGCACACAACTCATTTTAAGCTCAAATTTGAAAACAAAAACTGTCCTAGAAAGCTAATGATGTATAGCAACTAATTTTGAAAAGCTACTTAAGCTAAGAACACTATAAGGTATCTTAATTTGATGATCTAAAAGGGTAACTCAGAAATAAGCATTAAAAACTCAAAATCTAAATAAGCTAAAAAGCTCAATAAGCTATGACAGAAGCTGAACTTTTGCAATCTTATCAACCTACTAGCATTCTATGAATCCAAACCATAAAAACACCTCCTATAAGCTAGAAAACTAAATTGAAAAGCTAAAATAATAGTTACTGGACGTTTTTGGTCTTTTTAAGTTTTATATTATGAAATTGTTAAAAGCTAAATACCCTAGTGAATAAGCTATAATGTGAAAAAACAAACTTTAATTACTTTAACCTATATCTAATCTAATAGCTAATTGAATTTTAGATTCCAAATCCTACAAACTCTAGTTTAAATGAAGCTAAAAAGACAGCAGTAGTAACTGCTGTTACTACTGCTGATGCAATTGGCCAAATAGTTAAAACAACAATGCAGGTGACCTTAATGGTTACTCCTGCACTAGAAACTCCTATTGAGTGTCTAAGAACACTTAGCAAACAAAATCCAAGCCTAGGAAGGCTTGGATCAAATTTTAACAATCTAAGTAAAAAGGAAAAATCCCCTGGTGCAGGAACAAAGGTTTTGAGCTTAAACTTTTTAGATTATGACATCTAATTTGAGAAAACCACTTAACTACTGATTTTGATTGATAATGAAATTAACTCAAAGAGATTGCACAACTCATTTTGACTTTAAGGAGTCAAATCTCACTAAACCAAACACCCCTTTATACATGACAGATTCAACTTAAGCTTATGAAACTTAAAAACTATTGAATCAAACTTAGATACCAGATAACTATTAGCTTATAACAAGCTTGATAAAAGTAATTTCAACAATCAAATTAGCTAGAAACTAAGATCTACAAACTATGCTAACTATTTTTGGTTTTTTAATGATTTTTAAGACAAAAAAATGCAAAAACTAAGATCTAAGCTATATTAACTAAAGATAGATGATCAATTAAGACTAATAAACATATAAGATGATAATAAGCACAAATAAGCTAACTAGAAAGCATAATAAGCATTTGATAAGCAAACAAGCATATTCATAAGCTAGAAATTTTAAGATAGTAAAGATAAAGGAGAACTTACAGAAAACCTTAGCAAAACAAAGGTTACAAAGGCTCAAATGAGCATCTACAACTCAGGGCTTATCCTAAGATAAGCCAATATAAGTCCATATGAGTTCTTCCCTTTTAAACTCATCTTCCAAAAGTCTCAATCCAAATAAGCAAAGGTACTTTTAAGCTGATTTTAAAGCTTTGAGTATGATTAAGGTTTAATTAAGCTCAATCACAAGCTTATAACTTGTAAGAGCTATAATGAGCTTAAGTGAGCTTATGAAATAGTAGCTTAACATTAGAAGAAGGTTAAGAACTTATGAGTAAAGACAAAAGCTTATGACAGATTGTTTTGAAAGTAAAAACTCAATTTCATTAACTAAAAGCTTGATTACATTATTTAAAAGGAAATTACAAGAGATTTAATGAAAATTACATTAAGCTAAATTTACTAAGCTAAAATCTACTCACTATCTAACCATTGAGTGTGTGTGAGAGTGTGGGTATATATAGTGTCCAGCTGAAGCTTCTAGTCCCCTTTTCAGTTAGACGCTCCTCTTGATCATAGCCTTCCATTCCTCTAATCATTGAGACTTTTAATTTTTTAGCAGTATGATAGATTTGGGACACACTATTGCCAGCTTGGCATCCTGTGTCCCAAATCTAATCCAACGGTTAAAAAACAAAGACTCAATGATTAGAGGAATGGAAGGCTATGATCAAGAGGAGCGTCTAACTGAAAAGGGGACTAGAAGCTTCAGCTGGACACTATATATACCCACACTCTCACACACACTTGATGGTTAGATAGTGAGTAGATTTTAGCTTAGTAAATTTAGCTTAATGTAATTTTCATTCAAATCTCTTGTAATTTCCTTTTAAATAATGTAATCAAGCTTTTAGTTAATGAAATTGAGTTTTTACTTTCAAAACAATCTGTCATAAGCTTTTGTCTTTACTCATAAGTTCTTAACCTTCTTCTAATGTTAAGCTACTGTTTCATAAGCTCACTTAAGCTCACTATAGCTCTCACAAGTCTATAAGCTTGTGATTGAGCTTAATTAAGCCTTAATCATACTCAAAGCTTAAAAATCAGCTAAAAGTACCTTTGCTTATTTGGATTGAGACTTTTGGAAGATGAGTTTAAAAGGGAAGAACTCATATGGACTTATACTGGCTTATCTTAGATAAGCCAGAGCTTGTAGATGCTCATTTGAGCCTTTGTAACCTTTGTTTTGCTAAGGTTTCCTATAAGTTTACCTTTATCTTTACTATCTTAAATTTCTAGCTTATGAATATGCTTGTTTGCTTATCAAATGCTTATTATGCTTTCTAGTTAGCTTATTTGTGCTTATTATCATCTAATATGTTTATCAGTCTTATTGAACATCTATCTTTAGTTCATAGAGCTTAGATTTTACTTTTTGCATTTTTTGTCTTAAAAATCATTAAAAACCAAAAATAGTTTAGCATAAGTTTGTAGATCTTAGTTTCCTAGCTAATTTTGATTGTTGATATTACTTTTTATCAAGCTTTTATAAGCTAATAGTTATCCGGTATATGAGTTTGATTCAATAAGTTTTTTAAGTTTCATAAGCTTAAGTTGAATCTGTCATGTATAAAGGGGTGTTTGGTTTAGTGAGATTTGACTCCTTAAAGTCAAAATGAGTTGTGCAATCTCTTTGAGTTAATTTCATTATCAATCAAAATCAGTAGTTAAGTGGTTTTCTCAAATTAGATGTCATAATCTAAAAAGTTTAAGCTCAAAACCTTTGTTCCTGCACCAGGGGATTTTTCCTTTTTACTTAGATTGTTAAAATTTGATCCAAGCCTTCCTAGGTTGGATTTTGTTTTGCTAAGTGTTCTTTAGACAACTTCAATAGGAGTTCTAGTTGCAGAGTAACCCATGTAAGGTCACCTGCATTGTTAGTTTTAACCTATTGGCCAATTGCATCAGCAGTAGTAACAGCAGTTACTACTGCTGTCTTTTTAGCTTCATTTAAACTAGAGTTTGTAGGATTTAGAATCTAAAATTCAATTAGCTATTAGATTAGATATAGGTTAAAGTAGATTAAAGTTTGTTTTTCACATTTTAGCTTATTTCATAGGGTATTTAGCTTTTAAATTTCATAATAAAACCTTAAAAAGACCAAAAACAGTAGTAACTAATATTTAGCTTTTCAATTTAGTTTTCTAGCTTTTAGGAGGTGTTTTTATGGTTTGGATTCATAGAAATTCTAGTAGGATAGAAAAAGATGCAAAATGTTCATCTTCTGTCATAGCTTATTGAGCTTTTGTTATCTTATTTAGAATTTTGAGTTTTTAAGCTTATTTCTGATTATTACCCTTTTTAGATCATCAAATTACATACCTATAGTGTTTTCTTAGCTTAAGTAGCTTTCAAAATAGTTTTGCTATAACATCATTGCTTTCTAGACAGTTTTTGTTTTCAAATTTGAGCTTAAAATGAGTTGTGTGCAAGCTTATAAGTGAAAATTAGCTTTTTAGCCCTCAAAGGCTAACTTTCTGAAAACAGCTTCTTAAAAAGCTTTTTGAGAGCTTATTTTTGAGTTCCAGCTTATATTGCTTTTATTAATGTCTTTATCTTTATGTTGCTATAACAACTTTTTGGATTAATTTAAAGAAAACGGAAGTGGAAGTCGGGGGTGAGCAAACTCGAACCCCCGACCATCAACCCCTCACCCTTATAACACTCACACACCAACACTCTCTACCGCGTGCCCTTAGTCTGTTTTCGTAGACTCTTGCACAATAATCTTTATACTCATTTCACCCCTTATAAGCTTAGTTATGCTTGTTTAAGCTCTTTTCGTGCTTAATTTGATAATTGTGATCTTGGGCTTATTTTTTCCTATGATTTAATTAGTTAAGCTATTTTGTAATTTTTCTAGAATTTTATAGTTTCGTTTAGTATTTTTAAACATATGTTTTCATTAAAAAAAACTTAAAATCATAAAAGAATAAAAAATAATCAAAAAAATAAAAATCTTTTTAGAAAATTTTCTTTTATTCCTTAGACCGTAGGAAAATTAGTTTTGACTCTACGTAGGGATATATTTTGAGCATTTTGCTTTAAGGGCACGGTTTTCGATTCCCGTTATTCGTATTTGTGATTTCTTTCAAATTTTATCATTAAATTTTCAAATCTTGCAAATCCTTTTATTTTTACTCATAGAATTAGATTATAAATTCAAATTATAGGTTAAGGTGCTAATTAGGTATTAGTTTGTCATTTCCGTTTTTCATCGCGAGTTTAGTTATTTTCTACTTGCATTGACTGTTTAATTGTTTCAATTCATATAAGAATCAATCAAAAAGTTGAAAATCATTCATAACATTGTCCAAACTGAATCGAGGGTATCAATTTACATTTCTTTGGGATACGACCCGGTAATCACTTACCGGTTAAACGTATTATATTATATATTTTTGTGTTTAAATTGCATTTAATCTTTGTCCTCAAAGATTATTTGTAAATTTCTATATACTTAATATATTATATAATACGTAAATTGCTATCGATCAGTCATAAACTGTATTTTGAGATGAAGCATATTAACGGCCTAGCAGTAATTAATTGATCTTAGCCAGTTTTCATTAAAACTGCTCTTGAAGCCATGTTTCTGTGAGCACTAGGGTGAGCCTTTTTAGCGGAATAATGTAATTCAACCTTGTATAGATTAATCTCACAAACCTCCCTTTCCCTTTTGATGGAAATTGCAGTTAGCATGCACCATGTTCAAAACTTCCACAGACAAAACAAGCTTTATTATACATCATAAAGTCACTTCCTAGCTATTGGAACTTCTGATTATTCCAGTTTCTTTGATTTCCCCTAAACTTTTGGCCTATATACATTTCAGTAAACTTAACTGTTTACTAACTGGTTTTTTCTTGTTTGTTTAGGTCAAACAAATTCTATCTAGCAACATTAGGAGAAACAATTTTCTTCTCTAAATTATCAATCTTGCACACAACTACTCAACCATGGGGTATCAGGAGATCCCTTAACCTCATAGAAAAATTTTCACTAAACTCTTACTATCTTAGTCCAGAGCCTTCTAAACTCAGGCTGTTGGAAACTTCACTAGACCAGAGTGGACAAATCAAAGTTTGGGGGTGAAAATAACCCTGTAGGGGGGGGGGGTGGAACAACATTATAGCTTACAAACCCCATACCCTTTCTACTTTTATCAGGTATCTGACTCCTTATTAATTTTTCTAGACTCTTAGAAGCATTATCAAATATTTCAATTTTAAGTTGATTTTTCTTTATCTGCTAAGCTTTCTAACTCACTTTTAACAAGCTAAATTCAGAGTCTTAATATGAGATATCCTTCTTTTAAGAACAAGCAAGTTGCTCATAAAAATAACCTCATTCTTTTTTGTAAAAGACAAGTTGCGCTCTACATATGCAACCCTCTTTTATAAGTAGCAAAATTAACTCATATTTGTTTTAAACTTTAATCTTAAATCATCAATTGAGTTTTAAGAGTTTCAAAGCTTTTTAGACAGGTTTTTGAACAAGTTTTGTCATTATGTAAGTCAGAGTCTGAAAATGCCATAAGAGCCATGTTTGTAGGGACTTCATAATCTGCCATATAGCTCCAGTCAAAACCAGCTCCATCAATAGCCACCATGGCTTTGGAAGAAGTTTCTTCCACATTTACAATCCTTCTAGAGTTGTCTTGATTCCTGTTTCTGCTATCTTGGTTCCTAGGTCCTATGTATTCCCTTGCAAAGTGTCCCATCTTGTGGCAGTTGAAACACTCCATCTTGGACTTGTCATATCCAGCCGTGTCACTCCCATTGATAGTGGTCTTTCTACCAGTTTTCTGGAAAAACCTTCTTGTCCTCATGCTCAGCAATGCATACTGCCACTTCAAATCCATCTTTTCTATGTCATCTTCATGGATTTGTTCAATGTCCTCATATACAAGTTGAGACCCGTTTGGTTGACTGGCAAAAAATGCATAAACTGTGTCATCACTTAAATTAGCAGTACTAACTTGAGTACTAGCAGTGCTAACTTGAGTGCTAGCAGGTCTAACTTGAGTGTTAGTAGTACTAACTCCATAAGCAGTATTACTTCATTAGTAAAAAAAAAAAAAAACCTGGCCCATAGGGGATGACATAAAAGCCATATTTTGAGAACTTGAGCTTGAGCTTAAGCTTGCAGTTCCTTTAACCTCTTATTCAACAATCTTGAAATTGTTGTAGAGATCATCAAAGCTCGTTAAGTTTAGATCAGGTTTATTCCTCTAGACCACAACATGAGTATTCCACTCAGAAGGCAGACTTCTTAAAAATTTCAAATTGAGATCTTTTTGTGAAATATTTTCACCCAGGATAGCCAGCTGACTTATAATCTTCTGAAGTCTTAAAAATAGAGTCAATAGACTCTGTGCTTAGAGCACTAAAGTTCTCATACATTTGCTTCAGAAGAGTCTTCTGAGTCTTCTTTGTGGCTTCATTACCACCAAATCTTGTTTGTATAGCAGCAAACAAAGTCTGAGCATCCTTGTACTGATTAAAAGTCATTAGATGTTCATTAGGAAGTGCCATCAGTAACATACTTCTTGCCTTCACACATTCCTTCTTTTAACCTTTTCATAGTGACAGGAACCTTGGAATAGTGAAGTTGAATGAACCATCCACCATTTAGATTGTTGTTTAAGAACTTGTTTGAATGAGTTTCCATTCTCTATGACATCCCATAGAGCATAGTCTTGTACTTGAAAGTATTGCTCAATCCTTAGCCTCCACATATCATATTCACCCTGTTTGAGAATGGGCAACTTTGCAGTAGTAGTGGTTTGTGCAGTTTCTAGATCCATCTCTTCTTTATGAGTAAAGAGTTCTTCTTGTTAGTTTCTTCTAGATCAAAGTTTCAGAACACAAGCTCTGATACCACTTGTTGATCCCGAATAATAGATCTTGTTTAGCTTGTATAAGCTTAAGTTGTATTGAATAAATTCAAAACAACTATGACAGAAACTTTGATTATGAATATCAAAGACTAGCGGAATCTAGTCAATGATACTAAGAAGAATTTTAATGAAACAGTAATGAAAACAATGATATCACTGAAAAGCTCCAATATTATTATTATTATCAATAATACGAGTACTCTGTGTAGTACTAGGGTTTACAACCTTAAAGCTATGAATAACACTATGAACTTTTATATGATTTGATACGATTTTGGTACATCAAACTCTATACCTTAGGACCTCCTTTTATACACCAAGGAGTCCTAACAGGCTTACAATATTTTCCTAAATTATCATAATCTTATAAACAAATAACTTATACGTATCCTTTATAGAAATATCTCATACTTATCCTGTAAGTAATCTTGATAAACAATCTTCATCTTAATCCTTTCTCTTGTCTTTATCCTTCTGACAGTAAAAACTCTTCTAGCAGTTGTAATCTTTCAGTAGTTGTAACCAGTAGCATTAACTTTTATACCAGCAACACTAACTGTGTAAAAGCAGTAGTAACTACTTAGAATATTTTCTTCATTCTTCATCAGCAGTACTAAGTTACACTAACAGTAGTAACTTTTATACTAGCAGTATTAACTACTTAGTAGTATTTCTTCTAAGTCTCTGAGCAGTATTAACTTCCATTAGCAGTAGTAATATATACTAGCAGTAGTAACTCTAACCTTAGCAGTATTAACTCCAAGATCATCTTAAAGTCTTTTGATCCCAACAATGTTTATCAATTTATACTTGTTTACGTGCTTTCGTATGCGACCTATCATTCAACTGGATCTAGTGATACAGACCAAGTAATCTAGAGTCTGGGATAGCTCTCCATATAGTGATTTGTACATCTAGAATCATAGGATCACAAGTATTGTACTTCTAAATCTGTGTCTAGGATACGCTTCGGGCTTAACTAGTTAATTGGATATTGCCAATGGTTTATTGATCGTGTTGACTAGAAGGTGAACCTAGATAATTCAACAAATAACGTTTTGATTCCATTGGATAGTTGGACAAGTGGACTACTATTGTATAAATTGCCATTAAGCGGTAAGTAGGTAAAGTCTCTATGAGCTAGGGTTTAACAAGATCACCATTGCTTGAATCCCTAAGATAGATTATAATCAGCAAATAAGGATGTTGTATGCGGATGCTTTAATTGTGACAGAATTAATGTGTCTAGGTCTTAGGAAGAATTCCCGCCTAAGTCTTAAGAATGATATGCCACCTCGAGAGAAGAAATCATTGCACTAAATAAACAAACCAACGTTCTAATCGGATTAATAATGGTTAATACAGTTTTCTTATATAAGGCTTGACCGCTCTTTTATCTTCTGTTAATTACCATGCGTGGGTTAAAGTGTCTTGAATTGATTGTAGTCACCGACCAACATGTGCCAGTCTCTCAAGCTGAAACCCCCTTTTACATGTTAGAATTAGGATTAGAACTAACATAAGTTTAGCATAGGTTTGACTTAGATTAGATAACCAAAATATAAATAAATTGAGAGATCTAACCTCACTTCAAGTGTTCGACACCCTACCTACCATAAATCTACCACTAACCGGGTACACTACCCGTTAAAGTGTCATTTTTGGTTAAGTCGGCAAAATATAAATTTAAAACTTGAAACATCTTAAATATACACCACACAACGACAACATCAAGTTTTTGGCGCCACTACCGGGGAGTGCGATTGTTTAATTTCTTGTTTTTATTGGTATTTTTTTGTATAATTTTAGTTTTATTGTTATTTATTGAATACGGCGTATCCATTTTCTTTGAATACAGCGTATTCTACATCAAACATCAATACGGCGTATCCAGTTTACTGAATACGGCGTATCAACTGTCTGATACAGCAGCAGTTTTAGTTAGCTTTCTAGTTTAGTTTTCTAGAATAGTTTTACTTCGAATTATGTCTTTTTTTCAGATACCGTTTTTGGGGAACCTCCTTGCCCGTTCGATTACCCTATGAGGAGGTTAACTATGAAAGAAATGTTGGCTAAATTCATTGATGAAGGTAGACGTGAACACGAGGAGATGGAGATATTCATTATAGAATTTAGAACCACCAACGAGCTTTTGTTAAAAACACGAAGCAACTTATTGAGTGAGTTAAAAATCAAGGTAAACGAATTGTCAAAGGTTGTGAGTAATGATTTGATTCAAAAAAATGAAGTCAAAGGAGTGACAACTAGGGGAGGAAAGATGACGTCTGAAGCCACCCGTAGTAAAGAAATTAATGAAACTGGAATCAACAAGAATGAACCTCTCAGATTTGAACAAGATGTGCAGGAAAAACCGCATGATGATGGTGAGAAAAAATAAATCTTCAAGTATTCGTGAAAGGACTACTCAACCATTGGTAAAACCAAAGCAATCATCTATTCCTTTCCCAAACCGAGTGAGAAAAGAAAAAGAAGAAGCATTGCAACGTGCAATGATATTTTTGGAGAATCTAAATAAACTCGATATTAATATTCCGTTTATCGAAGCCCTATTGCAAATACCAAAATATGCTAAATATCTGAAGAGTTTACTGACGAATAAATCGAGACTTAAAGAAGCTTGTACGGAGACAATGAACAAAAGGTGCTCAACTGTCTTGCTCAACGAACTGCCATCAAAAGAAAAAGACCCCATGAATTTCACTATCCCTTGTAAGTATTGGAGGAAACATAGGAAGCAGAAGACTTGGCAGCATATCACTTATCTAGGTTGGAATTCCGCATATGGAGGTGTTAATGTAAGGAAATTGTTGATAAATTTCCAACGAGCATTTATTGTGCTAAAAAGCCAGTTTAAATGCCGATTTGAAACCATGTTGGGGGGTGGGGGGTGGCTAAAATCTAAGTCTAATAACGATGAACCATGGTATGCGGATTTTGTTAATTATATTGTTGGAAAGGTTGTTCCCCCAAATTGGACCTTTGAAAAAAGAAACAGGTTTTTTTCGCAAGTCAAGACTTACTTCTGGGAGGAACCTTATGCATTTAAACTGTGTGCGGATAATATAATGAGAAGATGTGTGGCTGGAAGAGAAACCTTTGAAATTCTGGCACATTGTCATTCGGGACCTACAGGTGGGCATCATAGTGCTAATATGATCGCAAAGAAGGTTTATGATTCTGGATTTTATTGGCCTAGCATCTTTAAGGATGCTAATGAGTACGTAAGACGATGTGATGGATGTCAAAGATCATGAAACATATCTTCAAGGAACGAAATGCCTTAAAATAACATTCAGGTATGTGAAGTCTTTGATGTTTAGGGATTAGATTTTATGGGACCATTTCCCCAATCTATAGGTAATAAACACATATTAGCAGCTATCGATTGTGTGTCCAAATGGGTCAAAGCTCAAGCATTACCTATAAATGACGCGCGTGTTGTGGTTAAGTTTTTAAGAAGTTTATTTGCTAGGTTTGGAGTTCCTAAAGCGTTGATTAGTGATAGAGGGACACATTTTTGTAATTCCCAGCTTGAAAAGGCTTTACAAAGATATGGTGTGACTCACAAATTATCCACGTCATATCACCCTCAATATAATAGACAGACTGAAGTTACTAATAGGGCTATTAAGCGCATCCTAGAGAGATCAGTAGGGTACAATCCTAAAGATTGGTCGAAAAAACTTAACGATGCATTATGGGCATTTAGGACGGCCTACAAAACACCGATAAGGTGTATACCTTTTAGATTAGTTTATGGGAAAGCATGTCATTTACCCATAGAGATCGAGCACAAGGAACATTGGGCATTAAAACAATGTAATATGGATTTAACGCTTGCTAGCAAAAGTCGTCTTATGCAGCTTAATGAGTTAGCTGAATTAAGAGATGGTGCTTATGAGAAGACTAGAATTTACAAAGAATGGACCAAGAAATGGCATGATTCTAGACTTCGTGGTGATAAAGATTTTAAGGTAGGCGACAAGGTGCTACTTTATAATTCTCGTTTGAAGATTTACCCTAGAAAACTTAAATCGAAATGGAGCGGTCCAAACATTGTTAAAACGGTGTATCCACATGGGGCTATAGAAAACACTGACAGGGACGGGTTTAGCTACAAAGTCAATGGGCAACGATTGATGAAATATTATGGAGGTGACATTGACAAGGAGGATGATGAGGCTATAGAGTTGGAGAATGGCGCAACGAGAAGCTGAAGGGAGTCTAACTTAAAGACTCACAAAAACAAAAGTGCTTGTCTGGAGACAACCCGGAATGTATTTTTAATTGTTATCGAGTATGTCTTCCCAGGCATCAATACGGCGTATCCGCTCCATATCATACGGCGTATTGATTGTCTGGACGTTATCAGTCTTTATTTTTTTATGCACTTTAAAAACATTATTGTCAGATCTATCAATACGGCGTATTCATGCACATGATACGGTGTATTCAACAGACTGGCCCGTATTTAGATACTTTTTACAGGTTTCTCAATACGGCGTATTCCAGTTTATGGATATGGCGTATCGATCTCCTGTACAGTTTTGTTTAGTTTAGTTTAAATTAACCGTAGGTACCAAGATAGGAATGCATGTTTTTCCTACTTTACACAGGACCTCGTGAAAGAAATATCGACGAATACTGGTGGAGAATTTACAAATCTGGAGATCTTAAAGTGTTGGAGTCTTAATAACTTCAAGGTGGCTGTTCAACACGTAATCTTGCTTAATAAATCAACATGGAGAATCTACCTAGCAAATATCATAGGAGTTTCTCATTCTAATTCTTTTTAATTCCCGTATTTAATGTTTTATCTATACAACAAGGATGTTGTATAATTCAAGTGGGGGGATGGGAATTAGAATGTTTAATTGTCCTATTTTTTACATTAAAATGCTTAATGTATGCTTAAATTTAAAAAAGTTTCAAGCATACTTTTATGAAATTACTTGATAGATAACCCGCACATAATAACCCTTATTAGATATTGTGAGGATTTAACCTTTCTGTTTCTAAATGTTTACCCAAATTCCACAAAATATGACTGTGTCGGTGATGTTGTAGACTTTAAAACTTGGCATGGTATATCACTCGAGACCACAGTGATGAGTATTATGGATTTAATTAGAGTAACTTGTTTAAATTGGTAAATTTTTAGGATTACACCCAAATCGCCTTTACATGTTGTTTATTAACTAACTACACCGATTAGTTAACCTCCCGTTTAAACCCTTTGTTTACTCTTACTTTAAGAGTAAGATTCCCCTAGAACAACCTGTAGAGCCAATCCTTTAGGGATTACACCAATTATTTGTTTCGTTACACCCTTACACCTTAATCTACCCTGTTAGATTAAGTTTAATTTACAGCTGCTAGTTGCTTAAAGTGTAAAGTTTGTATTTCTCGAGTCTTGTGTCATTTTCTATCTTTGGTGCGGTTTGAAATTTGCACATTGCAAATGGGAATGTATATTATAGTCAAAACTCATGTGATTTTACTACCATCTCAATTAAAACTACACCGAGATTTGAAGTTTAGTTAGCAAAAAGAAATAGAAAGAGAAAGAAAGTTTGAAGATAATCGTTTCACAAAGAGCATTACCGAAGGAATTACACGAAGGATCGATTATTCAT
>BQNB010048075.1:0-42748 GCA_026074375.1 Tanacetum coccineum
GTGTTCTTCTTAAGTACTGCCAACTAGATTCCGCATAGTTGACAGTATATCAGTGTTTCATTAAAGAATATCGATCCTACAACCTCCATGACTAGTTAATAGCTCGGGCATCAGAACAAATCAAAAGGCTCATATAACATATTGAAGCAAACATAATATATCCCAAGAAGGTCATGCTCAAACATACGAATAAACTCATGTCATAGCAGTGTCAGATGAAGCATATATCAACGAATTCAAAAGGGTTCAACGAAGTTGTCAAATAGGATAGCAAACGAATATCGAATCATAGGATGGGTAACACAAATATGGATTTCATAGGTGCAAATAGATACGGATCAAATATCATAAGAATCCCTAAGAGAATTGTTAGAATATATGTACCTTAAATAATTCAACACTTACTTGACAAACCAATCAACTTATTCCCGCTTTGTAGTATCTACCTGAATTTGGATACCAATTATTATTCGATGATATAACTAGTTATTCCTTTACTTATCATTTATAATTGTTTGCATGTACTTATTAGTGTTTCTCTTTACTTGAATGTGTGATACTCTTAGATATATAAATTACAAAAGTGATAAATGTTTAAAAGAATTTTCGGTACTTATGGCCATCAAGTGGCTCACAGACCCAAATTTAGTAAATGCAAACAATAGGTGAAACATTAAATACGTAACTTAATACTCCTTGACCACTTTTTATAAAAATGTAATAGATGATGTAAAAGTAAGTTCGTAAAAGGACGACTTATAATTTGTTGATTAATATAATTAATTACTGTCATAAAAGCAATTTAAGATAACATGAATATTCTCTTATGCCCACCTGCTCTTCTTTCTCCTTCATAGACCATAGTTTCATAAATATTTTACTTTATTTTATAAAACTGATTTTCATGTTAAAATCTTAGCGTTAGTAAGGCAGACGAATCATGTCATTTATATGTTTGAAACATCACACAGCACGTTCAAAACCCGCCACTTTGATTCATTATTAATGGTGGCCTTCGACTATGATTTTCATATATATAAAGATCATGTTACCATATAACAAGGTTTACTTAATCAATTATATTATGTGAAGCTTAAGATTTCATATTAAGATGACAGTTCAAAATATACCTATAGGCTAGACGAGAACGATCGAAACCGAAAACACAAACATGGACACCAAGATTCGACGAGACACGATCGAACTACAAACCCGAACGTACGCGACCAGCTAGCTACATACCAATCTCGAACTATGACCAGCGACCAAAATCTTAACCCAGACACGAACCGAAACCAAATCGAAACACAAACCGCAAACCCGAATCGAATTCATACTTTTAGTATTAATACTGCAGGTCGTAAATCCATAACTTAGACTCTCAAACACTCACGTATATCATGTTAAAGGGATTTCTTTGTGTGTGTGGATGTTTGGTTTAAAACAGAATTTTGTGACTAACTGAGAAGAGTGGATGAGAGGAGGTTACATAAGAGTGTGTTGTAAACGAACTTCTCGATAATAAAGGAATGAGATGAAAGAGTGGTGTTGACTGTTGACTGAGTAATAGGTAATTGACACAGTTTTAGTTGGTTTGTTATTTTGAATTTATCTATTATTGATTTTAAGTAAGGTTACCTACATGACGATTTATGAAAGATTGATGAGTTCTTGTGTGACAACTTAATATGTACGTACTGCTCAATGTTACTCCTTTTGTATCTAGTATTTATTTTTATTATAGTTAAGTTTAGGGTATTATATAAATGAAGGTTAAACACATAGGGCTTTTTCAAAATTGATGTATAAGTTTTGAGGTTTGTCGTTTATATAATATGATTGACATTTGACCAAACGGAAGTTACTTTTCTTTATTAAGTTAGGTCATATGTTGAACACGGAGGTAAATTACATCCTTTTAAGTCCATATAAAGCGACAATACAGTTTTGCTTATTCTTTAAAAGTCTATTCTATTTAATCATCAACAAATTTTTTTATACAATGTGCTTTCAAGAAATATTCATTTATTAAGGGATCAAAGTCAACAAACCTGCTACTTAATTTGGATAGCATATAACTTGTGTTAATCATATAGGACAATAATTTTATTATGCAAAAAGAGACAATATCATGCTTCTCGCATGTGTTTGCAATTATTCATTTGCGCACTACTAAAATAATTAGGTATATTAATGATTACATGTATTTATTTTTCAATATTACTTATTTATAAATTTGATATTATTTATTTACTTTAAGAAAATATTAATGTTACTTTTGTATTAAGGTTATAGTTTCTAAGTACAAATAAATTAATATATCTTATATCATATAAGATTCAGTACACCATATTTATTATGGAGTATTTATGATTTAATCCCATGTTTTATGCCAAGTTTCTACATCAAGTGCTCGAGCAAGAAGAATATTCTACCAGGCATATAGAAACTTCTGTACAGAAGTCATTTCTCAGGTTCTTTCTTAATGTGGCTTAAATTAGCATTCTTTTAGTTTATTTCCGTTCATGTATTAACAATTAGTTTTCTTTTCCTCATGCAGAATTGACGAAATGATGCTTGGACAAAGAGGGTGGAAGGAGTTACGGCTTTGGGAGATAAAATAAACAAGTTCACCGGTGTGATATAGGGGCTGATATGGTTCCCGAGAGGAGGATAATGAAGTCAAAAGAGGATCTACATATTTATATGGCGTGGACAGTAATTGAGTTCTTATATGGTGATATAGGTGCAGATATTTTGTGCTTAGGTACAGTAGATATGGTCAGAATTAGATGCATTAAGATGTCAAGTTTAGATTTACACATTTTTTTCTTCTAGATAGGAACATGCATCGGTTAGCAAAAACTTGATATTGAGCTAAACGTAATTTTAAATCTTATCAGTTGGTATATTTATCTTTTGAGAAGTGAGCTTGGTACCGCTTTCTTGCGAGTGTAACTTCCGATAGCTTCTATTTACTTGCAGTGAGACATCCCCTGATGCTAGAAGTTGGTTTTATGGAGATGATGATTCAAATGAGCGGCTGCGAATCTTAAGTGGTACGCCCCTTTCACTTACGGAATAATTGTGGTTTTGTTATTACTTTATGTACCACAAGAAAGTATACTAGAAGGATGTGAACACCATAGCGTGGCCACTATGTCCAATAGTAAGTTATCCACTTATTAATTGAAAAGAGCACGAGGGTGTTTAGGATTGCGTTCTGGGGGTTATAATTTGATTATTAGTGCATCTACAAAACACAAATATAAGGAAAATAGTGTTCACGAACGATTTGTAAAATCTGTTCTCTAACACAATACCAAACACCTCTTCTCTAACACAATACCAAACACCCTCAAATAAATCATATTGATTTTATTTTTTATAAGTATACATCAAATAATCTTTTATGTATCTTATTTTCTCAATCATATAAGTTTTTCTTATGCATCTTGAATTAAACAGAATATCCAGATATGATTGAAGCAAGTCCAACTCGCGATGAATCAAAAATCGAGACACAAAAGCTTTTTCCTAGACTAGTTAGAGTTATTGGGAAATGTCCTAGTGATTTAACGATAGATTAGTTGACGAGCTTAGTAATTAGTTCGGGAAGGATGTGGCAGGGTCTTGGAAGTATTTAAGGACTTATGAGGTAAACTATTGCGATGTTTGTGATATGAACCTATCCCATACTAGTCTCGCATCAGTTCATAAGTCCAAGTGTAGAACTCACTCAAAAAGCTAGCTAGAAGAGGAGGGGACACCTAGGCGTTATAAACCATCAACCAATCCCATACTTGGCCGATGTGGGATCGATACAATACTCCACGCTTTGAAGAGCCAACGTCCTCGTTGGTCACGACTATGTTGGTCACGGTTGGCACCCCTCTTTAGTTCCAAGCCACCACTCCATAGGCCACCACTCCGAGCTTGTTGGTCACGGCTATGTTGGCCATGGTTGGCACCCTTCTTTTTGGGTCCAAGCCACCACTCCATAGGACACCACTCCGAGTGTTGGGACCTTGAAAGGTAGGACTAGCTCAGATACCAATTGATACGAACATATCCCATACTAGGCTCGTATCGGTTCATAAGTCCAAGTGTAGAACTCACTCAAAAAACTAACTTGAAGAGGAGGGGACACCTAGGCATTATAAACCATCAACCAATCTCATACTTAGCCGATGTGTGATCGTAACAGTTTGATAGGGCTTGGGTTTCGGTAGGAAGCTGTTGAGACCTTGATAAAGGATCCATCTATGGTTCAAGCTTTATAGTAATATTTGTGAACAGTTCGCGACAAAAACATATTTGTAAATTTGAGTTCGTATAAAAAAAGCATAAGAAAAAATAGAACTGTATATCATCTTCAAATAAAAAAAGCATAAGAAAAAATTATCATTCGAATAATAAATGCAAGAAAATTAAAACACAACCTAAGAAAATATATTTAAAAAAACGAATTTATCTTTTGAAATTTCGTACTCTCATGACATTGATGCATGGCTTATTTGTCTCACCTTTTTATATAGGCATGCTTCGGTAACAATATGAAATGAAGTTGAAAGGGTTTTATTAATACTTCGGGAACATTATAAAATGAAGTTGAAAGGGTTTTATTAATGCTTCGGTAACATTATAAAATGAAGTTAAAAGGGTTGCGAAAATTACTTATAATAGATTTGTTAAACATTAATAGACTTTTCTGGGGAAAGGGGAGAACACGCGGTTTCAGGGCTAGACAATTGGTATTGAAGGCAGGTTTTTTGGTCATCAAAGAGCTGTTCCACGTTCGGTTCGCTCTTGGAAAGTTGATACGACATGCTACTGTATAGTTCGAAATTAAATGCGTCAAGTTTAGATAACTCATTTCGAAGGAAAAGCGAAGAACGTGAAAGAAAGAGAATGCAACTTAACTCTTTGGCTGAGATTTCTCGGCATGAATACTCTCGTTCTTGCGTAAAGCTCGTTTACGTTTGGACGTTTAGAAAAGTGATGGGGTCTTTTCAGTATCTCCATTCGAATGGGTAGATTGATGGGAATCGGTTTCAGGATGTAAGTTTGCGACTAGGTGGGTTAAATCCGTGTCCAATCAAGGTGACTATAATAGCTTGGAAAGGTTAAATTCTAACGCGCTCCCAAGCGTTTTTATATTCTCTCTGTCTGGAAATGATATTGTTTGATTGTTTGTCTCGCCATTTGTAATGCCGGTGTGGAATGACAAACCATATTTTCTTTCAGTATGCGTTTGTAGTGAGACAGATTTCACATCGCGTCTCAAGATATCTTCTTGGTTGGAATATCGGGACTATTCGGATGTGAATTCTTACGAGGGAATGGTAAGTATAGGTTGGTTTTATTCGGATTCAATCTCAAACTCCAAGGCGCTATCTTGAGCGGTGTACTTCATGGTTTTGTGGCAATCACCCCCGGGTATATGTGGAAACTTTCCGCAACAAGCTTCTGTTTATATAAGATCCCTGAAGAAAACGGCGAACTGATTTTGGATAATCTCCAGTTTCTAGTTCTTTTTATTGGTGTATATTCAGGATATATAAAAAGCGTCGTTGCAAGTGGGACGATTGGCGTAAGAACCTTATAATTGTTTCATTGTTTGTTAGCTCTTGCTAGTGTTTTAATAAATCGCCGTTCAAAAAAAAAGTTTAGTTTTGTTAGGATATCTTTACGTGGGCAAATAAGGAGTAAGGATTAAAGCTTTGATCTTACTAGCGTATTTTTATACTAGAAGTGCAAAAGTAGGAGATATTGATATTTAATAGATGATTATTTAAAGTTTAGTAAAAATATCTTCACGCGTGCAAATTATGAGCAAAGATAAAAACATTGTTCTTACTAGTGTATTTTTATACTAGAAGTGCAAAAATATAAGATATTGATGTTTACTAGACGGTTATTTAAATTTTGTAAGAATATCTTCACTCGTGCAAATTATGAGCAAATATTAAAGCTTTGATCTTACTAGCGTATTTTTTATATTAGAAGTGTAAAAATATGATATATTCATGTTTGATAGACGATTATCTAAGTTTTATAAGAATATTTCTTCACATGTGCAAATTTTGAGCAAGGATAGAAGATTTAATCTTACTTGTGTATTTTTATTATTAGAAGTGCAAAATTATAAGATATTAATATTTAAAAGACGACTATTTAAGTTTTGTAAAAATATCTTCACGCGTGCAAATTATGAGTAAAGTTTAAAGCATTCCTCTTACAAGCGTATTTTTATACTAAGAATGAAAAAAGTATTAGATATTGATGTTTATTAGACGATTATTTAAATTTTATAAAGATGTCTTCACTCGTAAAAATTATGAACAAATATTGAAGCTTTGATCTTACTAGCGTATATTTTATACTAGAAGCGTGAGCGCGAATGTTATGAAATAGATCTATTCGGATGGTGGATCCCTGTAGGGGGATTAGCGATCACTTGGTTAACGAACATTATAGATCTTTTCGGGATTGACAACCACAGTTCGGTGTGATGGTGCTTTCACCAGGTAAATCGTACGTTATTAGAACTGGCGGATCATGGTTGGGGGACTAAAGGGCCCCCCCGACAAATTACAGTACTGGGATCAGCGGGGGGGACTGGATCTGTCGGGCTTGCTCGGTCGGTGAATACAGCGTGGGGATTAGTGGGGGACTTTGGGGGACATGTTATTGGGGGGATGAGCGGTGGGGCCTGGCGGGGGGATGGGGGGGGGAGGCGGTGGGGAGCTGGGGTGGGGTATTGTCTTTCGTCAGTGTTTCTTTTCTTCTTTTTTTCAGGTCTCTCTTCATTTCTCATCTCTCTGCTTTCATTTTCTTTGTTTTTTTCCATCATTGCATTTTTCTTCATTCTTCATTTTCTCTTTTTTTCATGTCGTTCTTTTATCATGTCTCATGCTTACTTCTTCATTGTCATGCTTTTTTTTTTCATTTTTTTCTTTCTCATTTTATCATTTTTCATCCTTTCTCATTTTCTTCATTTTCTTTTTTCTCTTTCTTTCACTTTTCATTCATTGTTTCATTTTGTTCATTTCTTTCTTTTTCTCACTTATCCCTTTCATGTTTTTTTCTTTTTTTCATTCATTTTCTTCTTTTTTTCTTCTTTTTCTTTTCATTTTTTCTTTTTCAATCTCATTTCTCATTTTCATCAGTCATGCATTCTTTATAAATCATTGGGATTTTTACATGGTACTGTGATGATACAGTGGATTACATTTATATTTAAACTAATCTATGAACTCACCAACTTTAATGTTGACACTTTTAAGCATGTTTTTCTCAGGTGAATTAGATGCTTGGACTATTTGATGTGCATTGGAGTCTTTACATTCAAGCTTTTCATTGTGATGCAAATTATGGGACAAATGTATTATTAAATTCAGATTTTTATTGAATCAACAAATGTTATTATTCAAACGACACCTAGAGGTCGTTCTCTTGTATTCTATTGCTGTGTATTACGAAGTAACACCCCATTTGGTATTCCGCTGCGTTGTAAATGATTTTTGGGGGTTGTTACAGATTGGTATCAGGCTAGAATGGTTTATAGGGAACTAGGTTGATATTTTACCCTATTAGACTATAACCGTTTTCACCAAATAAAATTGCTTCACAACCAAACTTTTTCAAAGTGCTTACTCAAATACTCTGCTTATGTTTGCTTACATTACGTGTTGCATTAAGTGCTTACGTGGCATACATATATATAATGTATATGCTTGCATTCCTTTCGCGTATATCGTACGCTTATTTATATAAGAGTTATTTATATACACCGGCATCGTTCTTAAGACATTGTGGGTTGCACTATGAGTCTTCCAATTATATGTCAGACATTGTGAGTTGCACAATGGTACATTTGTTCTCAGGACATTGTAAGTTAAACAATGGTCTCTAAGAATATTATGTTTTCCGCATAGCTTTATATAATATCGTATTTACGCGGAACGAAAACCGTCATAATTTTGTTTACATGGTATTATGTTATGAATTAAGTATTACAAGTTCTTATATAGGCGGGGACTTGTAATAATTTTTTTTTTTGAGGATTGATTTAAACATTTCATTATTTTTTTTTTTTTTTATAATTATTAATTGCTATATTAACAAAGCCCGTCACAGTTCTGTTTACACGGGATTGTGTATGAATCTAAGTATTGCAAGTCTTGTATAGGCGGGACTTGTAATAGGAGGATTGATATGGTAATCGCTATGTTGACTCGTTCATAGAGATCTTTACCTTATTTACTCTAACCGAGTACTCATTAATTATCTTGAACTTTATTTGATCTCGCCTGGCAGTTTTTACTTCCAGCTTCTAAAGACGAGTTTTAAATCACTCGTCCCATACTCATTAGAGCACATGCATCGTCATGTCAACCACCTTGAAGGTTATGAGAGTACGCGTATTGCACCGGGAATTATTAAGTAGGATGATTTATAATTTATTTATTTGAAAGGATTGGGACGCCTCTTCAGTTAAATAAATAAATTATAAATCACCGAACCATAAGTTTATCATTTCTTACTTACATAAATTTGGAAAGCTTTTCTTTTAGGTAAATAAGAAATTTAAATGAGTGGCCTTATGGTATCCGTATATGACCGATAAGAACTGAATCGATAATCATCAGAATCCGTTAAAAAGGTTTGGAAGCACAATAGTGTCTTGCCACTCCGCATAAATCTTAAGGCCTCACTTGGAGCTACCTTATCTCATTCTTAAGTTCATTTTATTACATTGCAACGTCTTTGAAATCATGAAACTGTCTGTGGAGCTAACAGACTGAGTGCAATATCCCGTCACCATTTGTTATAGTATTGACGTTATGGTCGCTACTGTTGGGTCCTGGAGCGGTCCCGACTGATACAACCTTATCCAATAGGTTATGCAACTCCCCTTAAACGAGATAAACACCTATCGACGAAACAGATAGTTGGACTATTCATTTCGGGCCACTAGTAGGAAGACGTAGGTCGCGGTACATCCTAGTACTGCCAAGAACTGGCAGTTGAGCGTGCTTGAGTGAGAGTAGCACTGGTTTGGGTGACCTGCGGGAAGTCCCAAACAAGGGAATCACAAAAGCAAGCGGTGAGGCATGGGACAAAGCAGGAATCATATTGTGGTGAGTAAGCGGGATGTTCGAGTAAGAGCGATACCAGTGGTGTTAATATCAATCATAAAACTTGTGACGATATTTTTCTAAATATCTACCTTGATGGATTATATATCCTGGTCAACTTAGCCAAACTTTTGGAGTATGTTGATTAAGTGTCGAAAACATTCTAATTAATCTTGATGAAGAAAGCTCTTATCGTCTTGCTTAGAAACGGTTTATCAGATTATTTTAAACCTTTTCTCGGTCACGCGATCGGATAACACAAATTTAATCTCGGGACGAGATTTCTTTAAGGGGTAGGTACTGTAACATCCGAGAATTTTCGAATTTAGAATGACAATGTCAATCTCTTGACTTTTTGGGATTCTGGCTTTTGACTTATTAAGGATTAACGATCATCTAAATCACGTTTTCACGAACTCGGACTCTAAAGCAATTTGATGTGGAATGACATTCCTGACAATTTTTAGTTTCGCTCGAGTACCTGGAAAACGAGCTGGGTAAAGGGATTTTAAAACGAGCACCGCTAAAAACATTATTCGAACAATATACATCACGGACACACAAAAACAATTTAAATTTGTTTTTAGTTATCAGTATTTATATTAATAAAAAAATGTTTAAAAATAAATTATTTCATCATTTTTTTTTTATTAAAGGTGTCTTTTGATTATCTCGACTATTCAAGTTTGAAAGTCCTCTTTTTTATTTCGGGGACGAAGCGAAACCAGTTCAGAAAAGGAATAACAGATATTTTATTTAATGTTATAAAATATTTCTGAAATAATATCAAATAAATACTCATTTTTATCAGAAAAATGATTAGGAAAACAATGGCGCAAGTTTCGAGATTTGAATCATCCGTTAAGTCGCTCAAATGAGACCCGAACCGCTTTTATCAAAAACTATATTAAAAAGGTTACAAAATAAACCCTAGACTATTATCACATTTCTATTTCATTATTTAACTTTTATATATATATAAAAGTTTTATATATCTTTTCATTTTATAACAAAAATAAACACACACTCTCTTCTAAATCCTCTCTCTCCCTCTCCAAAATTCCGGCCGCCCCTCCCAGTCGCCGGCCACCACTGCCACCTCGTCGCCGCCGCCGGAAAAGTTTTCCGGCGGACTTTTCCGGCCAACTCCAAGAATGATCCCCATCTCCGGATCTATACGACCCACCACCTCACTCTCCTCCACTCGCCACCATAACACCACCACCTCCACCACCCACTGACGCCACCACAACCAACACCATCACCATATCATCACCACGACCCGCGTAGGGTGCGTGGGTTTAATAGCAACCAAGAGATGTTTGTTTGTTGGTTCGTGTCGGGTTTCGTGGGTTAACAAATCAATAAGGGATGCGTTTGGTTTCGTTTAGAGAAACGAGTGGATGTTTGGATTTGTTTATAGAAGCCAAGGGGTGCGTGCGGTGTGGGTTTACCACCGAAAAAGGTGCGTTTGGTTTGGTTCGTGCGAAGAACAACATCACGTAGGGATGTCGTGTTTGGCTGTCAACAGCCGAGAGAGGGGGGGGGGGGTGTGCGTTCTTTTGGGTTGTGGGTTCACACCACCTCGAGGGTGCGTTGGGGTGTATAGAAACAAGGGTGCGTTTGCTTTTATATCCGAGTAGGGTGCGAGTGGTTTGTTGAAAACGAACAGGGTGTGTTTGTGTTGGCTGTGGGACAGCCGGGGTCGGGTCGGGCTGTGGGACAGCCGGGGTCGGGTCGGGCTGTGGGACAGCCGGGGTCGGGTCGGGCTGTGGGACAGCCGGGGTGAGTTGGGTTTTGGCACCGGTTAGGGTGCGTTTGGATTGTGACAGCCGCACCACTCGGGTGCGTAGGGTTTTGTTATAAGCACCTTTAGGGTGCGTGGGTTGGGTTCACAGCCGCATGGGGACAGCCGGGTTGACAGCCAGGACCAGCCGGGGGGTTGGGATTCGGGTCAGCCGCCATACGAGGGTGCGTTTGGATTGAATATAACAACAAGGGGTCCGTTTGGTGTAGTAGAAAACGAACCAGGGTGTGTTTGGTTTTATTATACACGAGACTAGGGTGCGTTTGGCTTAACAGCCACGCACAAGGGTGCGTTTGGCTGTCCATCAGCCGGGGTGCGTCGAGTTGTGTGTTGACACCAAAATAAAGTGAGTTTGTTTAACACAAATATATAAATTGTTTCATTTAATCGATTTATATATAATGTGATGAAAAATATTAGAACTTGCGCGGTCTAGTTAAAATATGAAATAAATATTAAAACGAGACTGATATTAATGTATAAGTGATATTGGACATATTTGAGACGAGAGTTGGACCAAAAATGGACCTTGACACCTTTTATACCGAATAATAAATATCAAAAATCGAAACATAAGATTCGGGAATCGAGATGTTGATAAATTATATTTTGATTTACAAAATATAACAAATTATAATTATACGGATGTTTTGATATAAAACGGGACTTTTAAGTTCAAATAACGAAGAAACTGGATCGAAATCGGAATATACACTTTAATAGAAAATAAGTTATTTTTAATATATTAAATCTGACATATCTATTGATTAAACGATTTGAGCACTTTCGAGCCCGTTTCAGCCTTCCGGCGAAACACGAAAGTTGTTCGTAATGGCATTTTACTTTGCCGCGAGGCTTATCAGCTTTAGAAATTGAGATAAGTTAGGATTGGACGGAAATAGTATATATTCATAAAATATACTAAGGGTTAAGGTTTAAAGACGCGCAAGTGGATTTCTCATCACATGTATATATGACTGCATACATATAAAAATATGTATGATTTCGTGGTAACGATGTACGCATCGTTGATCGTATTTAATACGTGTATTATAATCGAACGACATAATTATAGGTCGTAGTCGAGATCGTTGCAGATTCAGTTGTGATTTAATTGGATTAATTGATCGTGGTCTTTAATCAATGTGAGTTCATAGCCTCGCTTTTCAATCTTTTGAATGTTTTATAACCCGCGAGGGGGATACATGCTTGTCTACAAATCTTATATCTTGGTTATCTTATAAATCAATGCGATTGTTTTTTTAAAGGTTTTGTGAGTTTATTAGCCCAGGTTTTTACTGTTTTACATATATTTGGGCAGGGTGAGAACATGCTTGTTTACAAATGCATTTACAGGATTGTTTACGAATTGGTTTACATACTTATTTGCATAGTTCGCTATGGGATACATTATTTGACTTCATTTTTGGTCACAAATGCATACTTTACATTTGAAATGATTTCGGATTAGCTTAGGCTGATTGAACTGATAACAATAAAATTACTGCCCGGGTGTTCTTGGAGGGGACACCGGTAACGGGAGTACATATTTTTACATTACTGCCCGGTGTTCTTGAGATGGGGGACACCGGTAAGGGAGTATATATACGCAAGTAATTGTATCATGCCCAAATTAATTAGGGTACTTTACACGTCTTCGTCACAGCGTCATGAACTGTAAATCACTTGGAGGGGTACTGTATGAGTAGAGCGCAATGTTATGAAATAGAATCTATTCGGGTTGTGGATCCATGTTCGGCGTGATTAGCGATCACTTGGTAAACAAACATTATAGGATCTATTCGGGGATTGACAAAACCCCCGTTCGAGGTGACTAGCAAACATGGGGAAACGACCGTTTTAACATGTTGTCCGATTATATCGTTGGGAACCTTCGGGCTTCCACCAACACTGGCTCGAAAATTGTATAGTGCGGTCAGACGGAATTTATATAGTGCGGAAATGTCACGGAATTTATATAGTGACTCATTTTGTTCATTAAAAGTGTGTGTTGCATTCTTTTATAAATCTTTTGGGATAAGATTGGTATTTTGATGCATGAATGTGTTATGCATTCTTTATAAATCTTTGGGGATAAGTTGATTACTTTGATGGCATAAAATGTGTAATGCATTCTTTATAAATCTTTGGATTTTTACTTAGTACTGTGCTATACAAGTGGATTTCAATACATATATAAACTAACCTTGACTTCACCACTTTAATGTTGACACTTTTAGCAGTCTTTCTCAGGTGAATTAGAGGCTTGGACTATTTGATGTGCATTGGAGTCTTTACATTCAAGCTTTCATTGTGATGCAATTTATGGGGACAAATGTAATTATTAAGATTTAGATTTTTTCATTAAATCAACAATGTTATTTTTCAAACGACACTTAGAGGTCGTTCTCTTGTATCTATTGCTGTGTATTACGAAGTAACACCCCAAATGGTATTCCGCTGCGTTGTAATGTGATTTCTCGATGGGTGTTAACAAATAGTCCATGGGATTCTCTTCCGTTCTAGATCCATTCTTTAAGCTTAAATCAATAAGACCAAGGTAAATGTATGTGTTAAGCTGTTCTTAGGTTAGATAGATTATTTCTGAATTGATTAAGCTCTATTTCAGCTTATAGGGGGGGAAAAAACTGAAAGGCTTATTAGCTTATTGAGACAGTTTGGCTATTTTAGAGAGCTTATGAATAAAGAGAAGAGAGCTTATAACAAAGTTAAACTAAATTTCATTAATAAAAACTGGATTACATTACTTAAAAAGAAATTACAACTGATTTTAAAAATTACATTAAGCTTAAAAAACTACACTAGGCTAAAAACTAGAAAAGGAAAAAAAGATGGTGTGTGTGTGTGATTTGTGAGGGTATTTATAGGCTGCCAACGAAGGTTCTAGTCTCTCTTGATGCACACGCTCCTCTGAATCCTAGCCATCAAATCATTCAATCATTGGCTATTGATTATGAGCCGTTAGATCACAAAGTGACCTCACACGGATTGCCAAGCTGTCAATCCGTTAGAGGCTCACTTGTGTTTCTTCTCTGAGTGAAATGAGTGCAAAACCCATATCCATGTGTGCTTTCTTCAGGCTGACGTGTACTAAGCTTGAGAGTGAGCTAATGAAGTCCTTGATTTGACTGAATTAACCTTGCCATTGTGTCTAGGAGCTCTTGAATAGACGTAATCACCCTTCAATTGTAGAAAGCCCCTTGATTTGACAGCTTGGTAAAAGGAGACGACGATGAACAGTAAATTGTTCTTCGCGCCTTTTATAACTAAAACACGGGTTAAAATATTTAAACTTTGGGGAAATTGCATAAATGGCCCTTATCTTTGTTTATCCATAGTTCTAGTATAAAAGGATTTTGAGAAATAGCAAGATTGGTCCCTGTGGTTTTATGAAAGGGCTATTGGGCTAAGGGCTTAGGCTTTTGGATCCGGGTGAGGCCCATTTAGGGTTTAGGAGATATTTTTGTCAACTTTTGAACTTGGAAGGACTATTTGAAACATTTTGGTTTTTTGTTGACTTTTATTGACCAAGATTGACTGGAGGTTTGACTTTTTCTGGCTTTGGCTTCCGGCTTTTGTACACTCTTCCGTTCTCGTGTCCGTGCTTGCCCGTTTTTGACGGTTTTCTTGTGATTTTTGATATATCCGTACCTGCACACACAAAACACAAATACAAGCATATTGTTGCCATTTTTGGTCTGTTTTGGGCTTATTTGGGCCATTTTAGGTATAAATGGATATGTGTATTTAACACTTATCAAAATTCCCCAAACTAAACGATTGCGTGTCCTCACGCAATATCACATGCCTTATAACCAAATACCTCGAAACTTCCCCAAACTAAACCTTTGAAAAGTAGCAAAGATTTTTGTTGAGAGATGTTAAAAGATCACAAGTACTCAACAAAAATTACCCGATTTCCCATTTTCAATTTTTTTTTCTCTTTTTATGATTTTTCATTGATAGGTAACTAACCGAACTACAACTTATTGTGTTGACATAATGTATTGTTTTTCATTACTCATTGGTAACTTTAAGGATCATAGAATAAAAAGACACAGTTAAGTGTGTAAAAGATAACTTCAATCCTCCCCGATTTTTTTCACTTTTCCATGCTAAGCTTAACACAGATCATTGTCAATTTAAAGTTCATGACACTAACACCTGCTCATAAATATTAATGTGTACTTACTTTTTCTCACGTTAAATCCTACTTTTGTATCTCAAGATTTTTACTAGGTCATATCCGATAGGCTCTGTAAGGCTTATTAAATTTTTTCGGATTACTATTAATTCTCAAAAATAAAGCGTAACGGTTAAGAAGGCAATAATTAGCTCCTAGCTCTTTTCAAAAGTCAAAATGTCCAAGAATAAGTCCACATCGAGCGGAACCAGATTTGTATGCTTGTATTAGGTTAATTAAACAATGGCACCATTCTTGTCATATTACCCTAAGGCTCTTTAAGACATTCGTCTAGCTCTTTCCGAACCCCCTGGGGCACAAAAATAAGACAAAATTAAGCAACATTATTAAACCTCATCCTTAGAAGAGCTACAACATCAGCCACGCCGCCGACAAGATGTAGCAAAAATATTTCAACTTCGGTTACTTCCTTGACCTTTTCAGAAGGCTGTTGTTGTAACATCGGTTGTGAGCTGGCAAGATACATCAACTTTTCTCAGTCTTAAATTATGTTTTGAATTCTACTTATCCCATATACCCTAAGGCTCTTTAAGGAATAAGCTAAATAATCTATTAATGTGTACATATCAGAATGCCAAATTAAGTATTCTGATGTGTACTTTCCTAATCAAAATTAACTAAAAAACACTTCTATTAGCTAATTACTTAAACAAAAAACGACAAATCTTTCATTATTAATACAAATATATATAAAGGTTGAAACAAGCTAATTGGAGGAAAATGCCATAATTAACATTATGACGCTTTGAAAGAAAACCAACTATTCTAAGTTTAATGTCATGAATTATAAATAACACTATCATTTCTTATTCTTCACAAAAGAAATTCGCAAATACTTAGCCTATATAAAATCCAACTTTTGGCATATTTAAAACTACTTGAGAATTAGCACAAAGTCTTCATATACTAATGATTCATGTTAGCATGATTTAAGTTCTACATGAGACTAGCACAAACTATTCATCATTAATTGTTAAGGAGAAAGCTCTAGACTTACACGTACGATCGGGTCAAAAATTACTTCTAATCTCACAAAACGGGAAAACCTACATTCATTGTTTAAAATTTTATTATATATATTATTATTATTATTTTTAAATTTTTTTTATGACAAATAAGAACTTAAAAATTTAAAATTTTTGCTATTTTTGTGGGAAAAACGGGTACGTGAGAACAAAACAATAAGCATGCAACATCAAATCGATAGATTCCCTCCCCAAACTAAAATGAAACATTGTCCTCAATGTTTAAAGTCGGGTCTCTACGAAAATCTAAGCCGTTTATGAATTATGCAAAGATAAACGTGAATCAAACAAAGAATAAGAAGCTCGAGTGAAACGGGATACAACACCAGACACGAGAGTCTTTAGAAAATTGTTGGGTCAATCCTGCAAAAATCACAACAAACAACAAACAACAAGAAACCGGAAGAGGATAGCACAACACATCACAACACTTTATTTAAGAAAATAGAAAGAGAATGGATAAGCATGGGGTGAACTCCCACGAAGCGGCTTGTTTTTGGTCACCGAGTCGCAAGCTCGACTCGATCCCTGAATTTAGTTGTCCTTAGGGAAAGTTTGGAGATCCGGGATAACCAATGGTGGTGTATCCCCTCCATAGTAATGCTTAAGACGGTGGCAGTTGACTTTGAAATTAGAACCATCGGGATGAGACAATTTGGCTGTGCCATAAGGAAAAACTTCGGTAATAGTGAAAGGACCGGACCATCGGGACTTGAGCTTTCCGGAGAAAATCTTTAACTCTTCTTTTTTTTTTTGGGAAGTTAAAAGCAAGACTTGATCACCAACATTGAAGATTCGGTTCTTTATCTTGGAATCGTGAAGTTTCTTTGTCTTCTCCTTGTAGATTAGCGAATTCTCATAAGCTTGATCACGAAGCTCGTTAAGTTCATTGAGTTGGAGCTTTCGATGATCACCCGCAGTCTTGAGATCGAAGTTGGCATGCTTAAGAGCCCAATATGCCTTGTGTTCTAGTTCGACGGGTAAGTGACACGCTTTTGATAAAACTAAACTTGCTAGGGTCGTGCATCGATTGGATCTTTGTAAGCGGTTCGGAATGCCCACAATGCATCGTCTAACTTATCTGACCATGAGGCACGGTTTTCTCCTACCGTCCTCTCTAAGATTCTTTTGAGACCACGATTCGTCACCTCTGAATTGGACCATAGTCTGGAGGGGGTGGTTATAAGCAGGTCTAGAAAGACGATGTGTGACACCATATTTAGACATAACTTTATCAAAATGTCATTACAGAAAAGGGTCAGATCGCTTATGATAGCTTCGGAATGAGCCTGCTTTTGCTTGTGTGCCTTTTTTTGCAACACAATCGGGAGAAAAAGGGATTTTAAAAAACTTGACAAACTACTCTAGCAGCGTTGGGTGGGAGCGCCTTAGCTTCACCCATTTGAAAAGATAATTCGGACGGCTACTTAAAATATATTTGTTTCCTTTTAGCGATGGAAAGGTCCCATAAAATTGATACCCTCAAACATCGAAAATTTCACAAACTTGGATTGCATTTTGAGGCATTTCATCTCGATGTGAAATCTTGCCTTGTCTTTGACATGCATCACAAGATTTGATCAATTCGAAAGCATCCTTATAAATTGTAGGCCAAAAGAAACCAACATCAAATACTTTCCGAGCAGTGATGTTAGCATTATGATGGCCCCCGGTGGGTCCTTCATGACAGCTTAAGGATTTTCAAGGGCTTATTGGGCCAAACACCATGCTACGGATTATTTGATCAGCACATGTACGTAAAGAGATAGGATCATCCCAAAGTAATCTATACTATCCTGAAAAAACTTTCTCTTTTGTTGGGTTGACACTTCCTTTGATAAAGAAAAATTCCCGCGTGGTTAATTTGCTATATCGGCTAACCACGGGTAGGGTACTTTGATTATAATGAGAAGTCACCGTGTTCAATGTTTCAAGAGGAAAAGTTTCATTAATCTCCTGTAGGCTGATTGAACTGATAACAATAAAATTACTGCTGGGGTGTTCTTGAGGGACACTGGTAACGGGAGAACAATATATTTTTACAATACTGCCCCGGGTGTTGTTTGAGGGACACCGGTTTACGGGGAAGTATATACTTATTATATACGCAAGTAATTGTATCACTGCCCAAATTAGGGTACATACAAGTCTACGTCACAGCGTCATGAACTGTAAATCACTTGGAGGGTAGTGCGTGCGATGTTCTGGAAATAGATTATTCGGTGTGCGTATCCCTGTTCGGTTGTGATTAGCGATCCACTTGGGTAAACGAACATTATAGATCTATTGGGATTGACAACCCCCGTTGTGGGTGATAGGCAATCACTGGAAAGAACGTTATAACATGTCAGATTATATCGGTCTTGGGACCTTCGGGCTCCCAACATGGACACGAAAATTTGTTATAGTGCGGGCACGGGAATTTATATAGTGCGGGAAATGTCACGGAATTTATATAGTGACTCAATTTTGTTCATAAAATGTGTTATGCATTCTTTATAAATCTTTGGGATAAGATTGGTACTTTTGATGGCATAAAATGTGTTATGCATTCTTTATAAAATCCCTTTGGGATTAAGATTGATACTTTTGATGGCATCTAAAATGTGTTATGCAATTTTTATAAATCTTTGGGATTTTTACTGTACTGTATATACAGTGGATTTCATAAATATTTAAACTAACTATGAATTCACAACTTTAATGTCGACACTTTTACGCATGTTTTTCTCAGGTGAATTAGTATGCTTGGCTATTGATGTTGCATTGCGTCTTACATTTCATGTTTTTCATTGTGGATGCTAACTTATGGGGGACAAATATATTATTAAAATTTAGTTTTTATTAAATCAACAAATGTTTATTATTCAAACGACAACTAGAGGTCGTTTCTCTTGTATCTAATGCTTGTGTATACGAAAGAAGTAACACCCCATTTGGTATTCGCTGCGTTGTATGTGATTTCTGAGGTGTTACAAATAAGTCATGGATCTCTCCATTCCTAGATCCCCTTCCTTTAAGCATTTAATCCAATAGAGTCCAAAGGTTAAATGTAAGTTAAGCTGTTTTAAGGTTATGATAGGAATATTACTGAAGTGATTAAGCACTATTTCAGCTTATAGAATGTAAAGAGCTTATTTGCGTATTGAAGACAGTTTAGCTATTTTTAGAGGCTTATGAATAAGAGAAGAGAAGCTATATAACATTTAAACTAAAATTCATTAATAAAAACTGGATTACATTACTTAAAAAGAAATTACAACTGATTTTAAATCAAAATCACATTAAGCTTTAAAAAAAACTACACTAGGCTAAAAAACTAGAAAAGAAAAGATGGTGTGTGTGTGATTTGTGAGGGTATTTATAGGCTGCCAACGAAGGTTCTAGTCTCTCTTGATGCACACGCTCCTCTGAATCCTAGCCATCAAATCATTCAATCATTGGCTATTGATTATGAGCCGTTAGATCACAAAGTGACCTCACACGGATTGCCAAGCTGTCAATCCGTTAGAGGCTCACTTGTTTTCTTCTCTGAGTGAAAATGAGTGCACAACCATATCCATGTGTGCTTTCTTCACAGCTGACGTGTACTAAGCTGGAGTTGAGCTATAAAGTCCTTGATTTGATCTGAAATTAACTTGTTCATTGTGTCTAGGAGCTCTTGAATAGACGTAATCACCCTTCAATTGTAGAAAGCCCCTTGATTTGACAGCTTGGTAAAAGGAGACGACGATGAACAGTAAATTGTTCTTCGCGCCTTTTATAACTGAAAACATGTTAATAATATTTAAATTTGGGGAATTGCTAAAGGGCCCTTATCTTGTTTATACATAGGTATAGTCTAAAGGATTTTGAGAAATAGCAAGATTGGTCCCTGTGGTTTTATGAAAGGGCTATTGGGCTAAGGGCTTGGGCTTTTGGATCCGGGTGAGGCCCATTTAGGGTTTAAGGGACTATTTTTGCAACTTTTGAAACTTGAAGGACTATTTTGAAACATTTTGGTTTTTGTTGACTTTTGTTGACAAAGATTGACTAGAGGTTTGACTTTTTCTGGCTTTGGCTTCCGGCTTTTGTACACTCTTCCGTTCTCGTGTCCGTGCTTGCCCGTTTTTGACGGTTTTTTTGTGATTTTTGATATATCCGTTCCTGCACACATAAAACACAAATACAAGCATATTGTTGCCATTTTTGGTCTGTTTTGGGCTTATTTGGGTCATTTTAGGTATAAAAGGATATGTGTATTTAACACTTATCAAAATTCCCCTAACTAAACCATTGCGTGTCCTCACGCAATATCACATGCCTTATAACCAAATACATTGAAACTTCCCCAAACTAAACCTTTGAAAAGTAGCAAAGATTTTTGTCTGAGAGAGTGTTAAAAGATTCAAAGTAATAAAATACCCGAATTTCCCATTTTCAATTTTTTTTCTCTTTTTGATTTTTCTTGATAGATAACTACCTAACTACAACTTATTTGTGTTGACATAATGTATTGTTTTATTACCTCATTGGTAACTTTAAGGATCATAGAATAAAAAGCTACAATTAGGTGTCCTAAAGATAACTTTCATCCCGATTTTTTTTTTTTTTTAATTTTTTTTTTTTTTTCAACTTTTTCCATGATGGCTAAGATATAAAAAAACAGATCCTTGTTCAATTACAAGTCATGACACTACACTACTCATAAATATTAATTGTTTTACTTACTTTTCCTCCGTAATCCTACTTTTGTATCTCAAGATTTTACCTTAAAGTCATCTTACCCGGTAAGGATCTTTAAGACTTTATTTCGAGATTATTAATTCCAAAAAATAAAGCGTTAACCGGTTAAGAACGAAATAATTAGCTCTAGCTCTTTTCAAAAGATCACATGTCTAGAATAAAGTCCACATCGAGGGCAAACAAAATTTGGCTTTTGTATTAGGTGAATTAACAAGGCACCATTCATGTCATATCCCTTAAGGGCTCTTAGCCATTCGTTAGGCTTATAAGGCACAAACTAAGGACAAAATTAAGCAACATTATTAAACCTCATCCCTTTAGTGAAACCTCCCCCTACCTACCAAAAAGGCTAAACATCAAGCCAGCCTCCGACAATATGTAGCAAACATATTTCAACTACGGTAACCTTCCCTTGACCTTTTAGAAGGCTTTGTAACATCGGTTGGTGAGCCGCAGAGATACATCTAACTTTATCAGTCTTAAATTATTATTGAATTCACCTATCCCTATACCCTAAGGCTCTTTAAGAATAAGCAAAATATTTATTATGTGATACATATAGTTGCCAAATTAAGTTTTCCTGATGTTGTACTCTCCTATATCTCAAATTAACCTAAAAAAATTCTATTAGCTAATTATTAAACAAAAAATCGCACAACTTTATTTATTAACATTATATATATAAGGTTGAAACAAGCTAATTGGAGAAAAAGCCATAATTAACACTTATGAGCTTGAAAGAAAACCAACTATTCTACGTTTAATGTCATGACTTATAAATAACACTATCATTTCTTGTTCTTCGCAATAGAAATTCGCAAATACTTAGCCTATATAAAATCCAACTTGGCATATTTAAAATCTACTTGAGATTAGCACATGTCTTCATTTACTAATGATTCTAGTCTAGCTGTATAAAGTTACATGAGACTAGCACAAACTATCATCATTAATTGTTAAGGGAGAAAGCTAGAACTCTACACGTTCGATCGGGTCAAAAATTACTTCTTATTCTCACAAACGGAAAACCTACATTCATGTCTTAACACTTTTATTATATATATTATTATTATTATTTTTAAATTTTTTTTATGACAAATAAGAACTTTAAAAATTAAATTTTTTGTATTTTTGTGGGGAAAAAGGGGTACTGTGAGAACTAAACAATCAAGCATGCAAACACAAATCGCAATAGATTCCCTCCCAAACTAAAAAATGAAACATTGTCCTCAATGTTTAACGTGGGTTTCTACGAAAATCTATGCCATTTTATGAATTATGCAAGGATTAAACGTGAATCAAACAAAGAATAAGAAGCTCGAGTGAAAGGGATACAACACCAGACACGAGAGTCTTTAGAAATTGTTTTGGCTCAATCCTGCAAAAATCAAACAACAACAAACACAAGAGACCGGAAGAGGATTAGCACACACATCACAACACTTTATTTAAGAAAATAGAAAGATGTGAAATGGATAAGCATGGGGTGAAACTCCCACGATGAGGCTTCTTTGTTTTTTGGTCCCGAGTCGCAAGCTCGAACTCGAATCCCTGAATTTAGTTGTCTTAGGAAAGTGTGGGATCTAGGATAACCAATGGTGGTGTATTCCCCTCCATAGTAATGCTTAAGACGTGGTATGTAGTTGACTTTGAAATTAGATACCACCGGGAGAGAAAATTTGGCTGTTCATACGGAAAAACTTTGGTACTAGTGAAAGGGGACCGACCATGAGACTGAGCTTTCAGAGAAAATCTTTTAAACGGGAGTTGAAAAGCAAAACATTTGATCACCAACATTCGTAGATTCGGTTCTTTTTATCATGGGAATCGTGAAGTTTTTGGTCTTCTCCGCCTGTAGATTAACAAATTCTCACAAGCTTAATCACGAAGCTCGCTAAGTTTATTGAGTTGAGGCTTTTGATGATCGCCCGTGGTCTTGAGATCGAAGTTGGCATGCTTAAGAGCCCAATATGCCTTGGTTATAGTTCGACGGAGTAAGTGACACGCTTTTTATAAACTAACTTGTTAGGGCGTGCATCCCGATTGGAGTTTGTAAGCGGTTCGGAATGACACAATTGGATCGTCTAAACTTGGTTGACCATGAGGCACGGTTTTCTCCTACGTCCTCTTATATTCTTTGAGACCAGGATCGTCACCTCGATTTGACATAGTTTCTGAGAGGTGGCAAAGCGGTAGAAAGACGATGGTTGACACCATATTTAGACATAACTTTATCAAATTTTTCATTACAGAAATAGGTCCCACGATCGCTTATGATAGCTCTAGGTGCACCAAATCGGGAGAAAATGGGATTTTAAAAACTTGATAACTACTCTAGCATCATTGGTGGGGAGCGCCTTGGCTTCAACCCATTTGGAAAGATAATCGACGGCTACTAAAATATATTTGTTTCCTCTAGACGACGGAAAAAGGTTCCCATAAACTTGATACACACAAAACATCGAAACATTCACAAACTTGGATAGCATTTTAAGGCATCTCATCTCGATGTGAAATTTTGCCTAGTCTTTGACATGCATCACAAGATTTTATCATTGAATGAGCATCTTCATAAATGGTAGGCCAAAAGAACCCGGCATCAAATACTTTCCGAGCGGTGATGTTGGCACTATGATGGCCCCCGGTGGGTCCTTCATGACAAGCTTTGAGGATTTCAAGAGCTTCTTGGCCAAATACACACCTACGGATGATTTGATCCGCACATATTCGAAAGAGATAGGGATCATCCCAAAAGTAATGCTTTACATCTTTGAAAAACTTTTTCTTTTGTTGAGTTGACATTCCTTTGATGAGAAAATTCCCCGCGTGGTAATTTGCTATATCGGCAAACCACGGAGTACTTTGGTTATCATGAGAAGTCACCGTATTCAATGTCTCAAGAGGAAAGGTTTCGTTAATCTCCTTAGGATCAAAAACATTCTCATACGGGTTTTCAAGACGAGAGAGGTGATCGGCTGCATAGTTTTCAGCTCCT
Source organism: Tanacetum coccineum (assembly GCA_026074375.1). Taxonomy (NCBI): domain Eukaryota; kingdom Viridiplantae; phylum Streptophyta; class Magnoliopsida; order Asterales; family Asteraceae; genus Tanacetum; species Tanacetum coccineum. The sequence goes on from BQNB010048075.1 coordinate 23,921, forward strand.
TTGGTATCAATCACTTTAAAATCGAATTCTTGGAGAAGTAAAACCCATCTAAGCAATCTTGCTTTGGCATCTTTCTTGTTGAAGAGGTATTTTAAAGCGGAATGGTCCGTGTAAACAACACTTTTATTCATGATAAGATATGATCGAAATTTCTCAAAAGCGTATACTACTGCAAGCATCTCTTTTTCCGTTGTTGTGTAATTTGTTTCTGCTTCGGTCATCGTTTTGCTCGCGTAATGAATTGGTCTAAAATGCTTCTCAATCCTTTGCCCTAGAACCGCACCTATTGCATAATCATTTGCATCACACATGAGTTCAAAAGGTTAGTCCCAATTGGGGGCACTCAGAATTAGAGCTTCGGTTAATTTCTTTTTTAGAGTCTGAAAGGCTTGAATGCATTCTTCTGAAAAGATAAACGGGGTGTTTTTCTCAAGAAGGTGGGTCATAGGTCGAGAAATCTTTGAAAAATCTTTGATGAATCTACGGTAAAAACCAGCATGCCCAAGAAAATTTCAGATACCCTTGACGGTAGTTAGGTGAGGTAGCTTAGAAATTACATCGATTTTAGCTTTGTCGACTTCAATTCCTTTCTTCGAGATCTTATGTCCTAATACGATACCTTCTTTAACCATGAAATGGCTTTTTTCCCAATTTAGAGCTAAATTAGTGTCTTCACACCGTTTAAGCATTTTATCTAGATTGGTGAGGCACGTAGAAAAAGAATTTCCAAAAACCGAGAAATCATCCATGAAGACTTCCATTGTCTTTTCAATCATGTCATGGAAAATTGCCATCATACACCTCTGAAACGTGCCTGGTGCATTGCATAAGCCAAAAGGCATGCGGCGATAAGCAAACGTTCCGTATGGGCAGGTGAATGTGGTCTTTTCTTGGTCTTTTGGATCAATTGGAATTTGGAAATAACCCGAGAAACCGTCGAGGAAACAATAGTACTCATTTCCTGCGAGTCTCTCAAGCATTTGATCCATGAACGGCAAAGGGAAATGGTCTTTTCTTGTAGCTTCGTTCAACTTACGATAATCTATACATACTCTCCATCCTGTTACAAGTCTTGTTGGCACCAATTCGTTTTCATCATTGGTTACTACGGTCATTCCTCCTTTCTTTGGTACATAGTGCACTGGGCTCACCCAAGGACTATCTGAGATTAGGTAGATTAATCCAGTGCCAAGAATTTTTTCAACTTCTTTCTTAATGACATCATGGATCTTTGGATTAACCCTTCTTTGATGTTGGACCGTTGGTTCATAGTCGTCTTCCATTAGAATTTTATGAGAACAAAATTCTAATATCAGTTAATGTCAGAGAGCTTCCAAGCAATTGCTTGCTTTCGGGATTTAAGAACCTTTATGAGAGCGGTCTTTTCATCATCGCTCAAATCTTTGGCAATTATAACAGGCAACTTGTTGTTATCTGCTAAAAATGCGTATTCGAGATGAGGTGGTAAGTCCTTAAGTTCAACCTCGGGAGGTTCATTGATTGAAGATTCGGCAGATTTACAAACTTTAAGCTCTTTCTTGATTTCTGGTAAGTAATTTCCTTGATTTAGTGATGGCGAAGGATCACTATTGAGAAGAGATTCGAGAAGGAGAATGTCCCCCTCTGGGTCATAATAAGCTTCATCAACTTCCGGTGAAGTTGGATCATCGGCTATAGCAAGAAAAGTATCAGCTTCTTCCAAAAGTAGAAAATCACTATCCCCGAAAGGAGTGAGAGTCGAAGAAGAATTTGAAACAATCGGATCGTATCCGGGAGAAGGATTGCCATACGCAACTGAGTCGGAAAAATCTAAGACTTCTTGTGAGTATTCTTCACACGTAACATCAATAAGATCAACTTTCTTCAATGATTCGAGATTGTTGTATGAAATAGAAGGAGTATCACCACATTTAAGGGTTAAAGATTGATCATCATTTCTAAGCGTTATCTCTCCTTCATACACATCAATTAAAGCATGAGTTGTCCTAAGAAAAGGTCTCCCGAGTATCAACGGTACTCGAGGATCGGCTATGAAATCAAGAACAACAAAATCGGCCGGAAAGTAGAACTTTCCTACCTTGACAAAAACATTCTCGGCTACACCGGTTGGTTTAGAAATTGTTCGGTCGGCTAATTCTAACACCATTTTAGTATCATTTAGGCCCGGGAGTCCAAGCTTTTTCCAAATGGAAAGAGGCATGAGATTTATGCTAGCACCTAAATCGGCTAGGGCTAAGCAATTATCAAACTCTGAAAAATCACATGGGATAAGAAATTGATCGGGGTCACCTAGCTTTTTCGGAAGCTTTTTTAGGACAACCGCACTATAATTTTCATTTAAAGGTGTCTTGGTTAATTCGATTAACTTGTCTTTGTTATTAAGCATCTTTTTGAACATTGGAGTAAACTTTGGCATATGAATGAGAGCATCCACAAAACTTAGCTCAAAGTGAAGATTACGGAAAATTTCCATAAACTTTGAAGCTAGAATATCATCTTTTTCATGGATTTTCTCTTTTGTAAGTCTTGAAGGGTAAGGCAAACTAGTCTTGGTATTTTGAGGAAAATAAGGCTCTTTGATTGGTTCTTTGTCTTTGTTTTGATCTTGGACCAAAGGAGGTTGGATGTCTTCGGTGCTAGGTAGCTCCGTATCCTTTGTCACCTCGGGTTCCTTTTCCACCACCGGCGGTGGAATTGGAGGTCCGTCATATGAGGCACCACTTCGTGTGGTAATTGCCTTGGCTTCGTTCCTAGGGTTTGGAATGGTATTGCTTGGTAACGAACTTGAACTTGAAGCTTGGTTGGTATGATAGTTTTGCATGAAACTTAGCATCATTTTCTAAAAATCATCTTGCTTCTTTTGAGAATCATTATAAACTCTTTGAAAATTATTTTGGTTCCTTTGAAAATTCTCCAACTTTATTTGCAAGTTATTCATGTTTGCATCATTAGCTTTAGCATAACTTTCAAAATCTGTTTTAGAAACACCATTATTTTGGAAAACAGAGGTAAAGCTTGAGTAATACAAAGGTTGATTTGTGGTGGTTGGCTATGGTGGGGTTGATAACTGCCACTTGTTGTTTTGGCGGTTTTGATTGAAATTTCTTCCACGATTTTGATTCGAATTGACATTTGTTTCCTTGATATCGGTTTTGGTTTCCTTAGTTGCTTTGAACATTTAGTTGATTGAAACCCGGTGGTCTCATTTGGTTTGCCAAATTAGGAGGATTTCTTTGAACAAAATTGCCAACGGCGGCGGTTTGTTAGAATTAATGAATGTTATCATGAAAAACGGGAAAATCGTTCCTTGTTAACGGATAATTGTTGAAATTATGGTTTGAACCACATGTGACACAAACTTCCTCGACTGCTTTGACGGTAGCAGGAGTCGTAACATTCTTTTCACTAATCGCATTCTGTTAGCCTCAATTTATTGAGTCGAACAAGGAAGTTCGGTCACTCTACGATGGAGCTTCGGTCTTTAATTAGTTAATGTTGTAATAGGATAATATCAGGAATCGGGCTCGATAGATAATCTAATATTGTATATGTTTTGGGTTTAATCCCAAGCAAAACCCGAGCCCGGGTCCTAGTTAAATATCCCGCGCGTCACTTTTAAGTGTCGGGGTATATAAGGAACTTTTCCACTTGGAAAAGTAAGTTGTTCAAAATATCTAAGAAATATCTTTTCTCTTTTCTCTCATCTCTCTCTCTAAACTCTCTCTCTAGAACAACTCTTTCTTTCTCCTTTCTAGTTCGATTTCGTGATCGATTGTATGAAGTGAAGTGTTATCGGGATCCTACAATTGGCATCAGAGCTACGTGTGGATTCGTGGTTGATTCGTGTGGTTCAACAAGATCAAATCATAGGAAAAAGAAGTCAATAGAAAAAAATCAAACCCGGATTTTTGTGCTTAGATGTGTGAATGTTTATGTTATTAAGCAAGATCTAGGCATAAGGTAGCTAATTGTGCAAGAGAAATCAAGTTAAAAGGTCAAAAAGGGTGATTTTTAGGCGATTTTTGGAAGAAAAAGTCGTATATTTCGTCGTTGCGTTTTGACTCTCTGGCAAAGTTCTTGTTGCGTTTTGATTTTCTTCTTGTTGCGTTTTGATTTTTTCTTGTTGCGTTTTGATTTCTTCTTGTTGCGTTTTGATTTTCTTCTTGTTGCGTTTTGATTTTTTCTTGTTGCGTTTTGATTTTCTTCTTGTTGCGTTTTGATTTTCTTCTTGTTGCGTTTTGATTTTTTTATTAAACAGGTTCAAAACGCAATCATTGCGTTTTGGTTAGAAGAAATTTTAAAATATTAAAATAATCAAACCCCTATTTCGAAAAAAAAATTATGGTTGCGTTTTGGATATTTTTGAATATTATATTGACTGCGTTTTGAGCATTGCGTTTTGACCAAATCTCAAGCTGCGTTTTGATAAAGTTCATTGCGTTTTGATAAAGATCGTTGCGTTTTGCTTAAATTTCATTGCGTTTTGACCAAATCTCAACCATTGCGTTTTGACCAAATCTCAACCACTGCGTTTTGATAAAGTTCATTGCGTTTTGATTCAAAAGGCACTGCGTTTTGTCTAGAAATATTGTGTGAAGAAAAGGGTTTCAGTAAAACAGCCATAACTTTTGATCCGTAAGTCCGTTTCAGGCCCGTGACCTCTCAAATCGAAGAGAAAAACGAGACGGAAGCCGCTGTAACCACCCTTTAGCTGGTTAAGGATTTTTCGAGGCCCAAAACCCTCGTTTACTATGAGTTATTGACATTTTTCAGTTTTTTGGAATTTGTGTTAGACTTGTTTTTGTTCTAGCTCACGGCCCATCTGTATTTTTTGGCCCGATTCAGATTGGTGAGCCTATTTAAACAATCTGCTGTAACCCTAGCCAGACAATTATCTGTTTTTATACAATTAAATCATTGGCCGCTGATTCCGAATCAAATCATTCACGGTTTTCTATTGATTTTGTAAAATCCCGTTAATTCATTTATCGGTTTTAATCATAGACGTGTAAAATCCCGTGAACGTGAATTGCATACAACCACAAATTCAATCACATCATATCCACTTAAGATCCAACAACTTTCACTTCAACTCACGATAAAATGGAAAAGAAAGATACCTTATCTTCGTGTTCGGAATCAGAAGAACAACAAATGCAACTTTATTCAGACAAATCATAAAAGAAAGTTGCATGGTATCTTTTTAACGACTTCATTCACACCTCAAGTGTCTTTTAAACAACGACTTAAAAGGAAGTCGAACCGAGGATGGATTCAAACGCGCATTTACGGACACTTCTTGTAAAGAATCTAGGAGATCTTTCACAGGCACGATGTCTCTAAACATGGATCAACTTCAAAAGCAACTTGATAACAACGAATTTCAAGAGATTGGATCCATGGCTTCTTTTAAAGTTCTCGAGACACAGTTTCAGATGTTCATCAAGTCAAAGATTTATTTGAATGATGAATATATTGTAATGACACGAAACTACTTTCTAGAATACACTCGACTCGATATTCTAGAATTCCGTGATACACTGATCCAAAACATGGATTATGTTAAAAAGTCGATTGAGAAAAGAGCGCTGCATAAAATGGAGTATGACAGCAGGGTGAATGAAAGACTGATGCAGACGACAGAGGAAAAGGTTGATTCGAGTAAAGCATTGGATGCTAGTTTAGTTATCATTGAAAGCAATGGGACAGAATCACAAGAGCAGGATACAAAGCTGAAAACAGGGAATGATGCACTGTTATGATGCTAGATATCTTACCTATATAATGAAGAGCAATGGATGATGGTACAACGGATTTGATGATAATGTATCTGCTACAGGACAACAGCATACTGAGCAACCTGAATTCAATAATGAAGGAAAGGTTGACCAGAATGCTGAACAATGTCATGACATACATCCTTTACCTGCTAAATTAACTGATAACATGACAACTAAACTCTCAGATCAATCGCTCGAGTCTAAAATTTTTTGTCTCAAAAAGACTGTTGCCCAGTGTCAAAAAGATTTTGCAAAACTCGAAGCTATTGTATTAATCTTGAAATACAAATGAAAAGACAATTTTTAATTCAGGGCAACTGAGTCAATTTTTGAAAGAGAAAAGTAATGAAGCCAGGTTAAAAAGACATTCGATGTAAGTGAAACAATAACATCGAATTGGAAACATAGTGTGCTAAATTACTTGCCAGAGAATGAGCAGTTACATAAAAAAAGCGCATTTGAAAACAGATTACAAGATCTTTTGATTCTATCAAAAGTACACGTTTCAGACCAAAAACCAGAATGACTCTTTTATGGAACAGCTTGAACAAAAAAGTCTAATGAAAATGCTGATGTACTAGCTAGATTCAAAAAAGGGGTTTTGAATTGCAGCATTAAAAATAGTTAAGGGAAACTAACAGAAATAGTGTGAATATAAGTTTGCTAAGCCAATCAATCTGGGATACGGTTGGACATCCACATTAAAACAATCCGTTGTTAGACAAGACTGCGGCGTAAGTCTGAATGACCTAGAATTTCAAAAACCACAGTTGAGCCCTCCCAAGTTGATGTGGAACAACGACTTGTCATAACCAGTCAACTACACATCATTTGTCTATGGGACAGAGAATCAGGCCCCTGCAAAACCTCATACATGATTGCACCAAGCATCTATAGGTATAGCTCAACGACTTTGTTCTTAACAGACCTAGAGGGAAGCTAAGAAAAAAGACACATGAACACTCTAGGACCATAGAAATTTTTTCTGACTTCCAAACATTTTGTTTGCGCGACATGTCAGAAATGTGTCTTTAATGCCAACATGACGCTTGGTGTATTAAATTCCTGAAAGAAGTCAACTCGCGTTGCTAAGGTTTCATCCATATAAGACCAATAACAGAAACAAACCCGTTAGCGCAAATAGGGTTGCACGAACCAAAAAAAAGGACAGATCCCAAAAGGACAATAGGTTTTCAATCAAAAAAAGACTACCACTGTCCCTGAGAAAACAATGACTCCTAGATCTTGTCTTAGCTGGAAACCGACGGGTAGAATTTTCAAGACAATTGGTCTTAGATGGGTTCCTACTGGAAAGATATTCGCCTTTAGCACAAATAAGGTTGACAGTGAACCCCCAAATGGTTCAAAAGAAGATATCACTAACCAATGTGAAAGCGAACAAGCTCTTGATGTCAGTGCAGGTACTCTCTTAAGTACAGGTACATCGTTCAATCCTATAAAGGAAGGACTCAGAGTTTGGTTGCGGGCAACAACGAATTGACCTAAATGCAGATGCACTATACAATGAAAAGCAGGAAAATCTCAGAGTGTGGTTGCTGAAATTTTTGATATCTAAGAAACCAGTGCCAGAATGGTTTCACAAAAGATGAGCTACATCAAATGGTGTCTGCTGAAAATAACACTTCAGGCCCCGTTCCTCAATGTTTAAAAGACGTTTGATCGCAGCAGATCAAGCCTCGGTCTTAATGGTGTCTGCTGAAAATAACACTTCAGGCCCCGTTCCTCAATGTTCAAAAGACGTTTGATCGTAGCAGATCAAGCCTCGGTCTTCATGGCAATGACGTTTGAACAACATCAGTTCAGGCCTCGTTCTTCATCAAATGACTTCTGATCATAACCGTTCAGAACTCGGAATTCAAGACCACAACAATGAACAGTCAAGTTCAAAGCTGGTTCCAAAAGTTGTTCCTTAAGCAAACAAGACAGCTACATCACGACAAGAGTTGGAATTACTATTCCACCATCATATAGCAATGCTGAGGACAACAGGTAAATAAATACAAAATCAGAAAATCAGAAAATTTCCAAAAAGATTCTTCTCGACATGTCTCTTGGAATCGATAACATTTACGTGCTTAGAAATGTCGATTAACATTGACACGGGTGTGTAAATGAAGTTCGAGCGAGAGTTGCAAATAGTTTCAAAACATGTCATTTCTAATTTTCTAAATGGCTTATGTGCAAATGTCAGTACATAACCCAGACTTCAAATAAAGGAAGGTTTATAACTTATCCTCACAACGAGAAAATTAACGTTTCTCGGTCTTGAGCTGTTCTTACAAGACATTCAATGTTTTTAGCTCAAGAAAAAGGATAGTGTACGTTTTAGTGCGCTTACCCTTACCGTTAGAAGAGAAGTCCTCTAACATCTGGTTTTTCAAAAAGTTGAACATAATTTTTCAAGAATTTCTCGATGACAATTCATAATCTTTCAAAATTGTGTGTTCAACACTCCATCCCTCACAATGTTTTCAAAAGACAACAATTTCTCAATTGGTCCTATTTTTGAGGGGGAGTTTTTTTTTTTTTATATGATAACTATAGTAAAAAGAAAAAGAAAATATTTTTTACTTTTTATATTTTTTTAATTTTTTTGGATTTTTGAAATATTTAACAAAAATGAAACTTTCGAGGACGAAAGGATCTTCAAACCAAATTCAACAAACGTAAACGACGGAATCTTTAACACAAGTCCCCGGCAACTGCGCCAAAAACTGATTGATAGTTTTTATACACTATAAAATATACAATATTATTCCAAAAGAGCAATTAAGAACTTTCCTAAAGTCTCCTTTAAGAAAAGCTCACTCTAAAAGATATATATAATATATATTACGTATATTTAACCGGGAAGAATGATCACCCGGGTCGTTTCCCCAACGACTTGTGAAATTGAAACCTTGCTTTGGCTTGGATTATGATTTGAATGAGAGAAAAGATATTTTTGAGTATCTATAACTACTAAATAAAAGCAACAATTAAAATGAACAATTAAAAGCAATTAAACACTTAAACAATTAACGGGAAACAAATAAAACGCGACAATTAAGCAAATAAGTCAAAATTAAACTTTAAAATTGCAAACTAAATTTCTAAACCTAAATTAGGACAAAAGAAAATTTTAGGAAAAAGAAAAATATTTTTTTGATTATTTTTGAATTTATTATGAATTAAAAACTATTTTAATCTAATTAAATCCTAAAAAATAGCAAATTAAGTCCTAAAAATTAAGAAAAATGATTTTTAAACTTAGAAAAGTCTAAAATAACATAAAAACTCAGAAAACTATTTTTAACTATTTTTAAAATTAAAATCCTATTTTTAAAATTAAAAATAAAAGCTTAAAAATGAAAATTAAAATCTAAAAGTGTTGAAAATGATTTTTCTGAATGTAAACCTAAAAGTACTTTTTATAAAACTAAAAACTATTTTTTTGAATTTTTATAAAACTTTTTTCTATTTTTTATGATTTTCCGAAAATTAAAACCTTAGAAAAATGATTAAAAATAATCTACTAAATGGAAAAATGTGAAAAATTCAGGGAAAATCCTAAATGCAACAAAGAATACTAGAAAAATAAAAGTCACAACTCAGCTTATCAAATAAGCTGAGAAAATAGCTTATTTAGCTACGGCTTATTATTCTTAAAATGGAATCAAGAAAGTGATAAAAGGAAAGTGTGTACAAGAGCTCACGGATGAGCTATTGTAGCACACTTGGTTAACACGTTGGGTATATGAACAAGAGGTCGTGGGTTCAAGGTCTGGCAACACCCTTTTTTGCTATTTTTTTATTTTCACTTTTTGCAAAAACTAAAAGTTGGAACTTATAAAGGATACAATTATAAGCACTTTTAATAAAAGGAGCTTAAGCTCAAACTCAAAAATAAGCTCTCTAAGAGCTTATAAAGTTAGCTGCTACAGAAAGTAGCCTTTAAAAGGCTTAAAAAACTTGTTTACACTAAATACTTACACAGACTTCATTATATACTCAAATGTAAAAGCAAAAGCTGATTCTTAAAGCTAATAATGCCTTCTATCTAAATACAATAAGCTAATTAACTAGGTAACACTAAAAGCCAACTAAAATTGATGAATAAAGGAGTAAACTCAGAGATAAGCTCAAGTCTCTCAAAAAGCAATTAAGCTGATGAGCTCAATAAGCTAAGACAGAGAATGAGCTTATGAGAACTTAACAACCTAACTATAAGCTATGAATATAAACCCTTAAACTAAATCCTATAAGCTAGAAATCTAAATTCAGAAGCTATTTACTAAATACTACTGTTTTTAGTCTTTTTGAGATTTCTGAAAACTTAAAAGCTAAATGTACCTATTAGAATAAGCTGTAAATTGAAAGATAAGACTTGAACTGAATAAACCTATATGAAATCCAAAATCCTACTTAGTTTGATAAGCTAAATCCTACAATTACTAATTTAATTTGCAAGTTAAAAAAGTAGTAGTAACTGCTTTAGTTACTACTGGTACACTTGGTCAAGAGTGCAAAACTAAAATGCAGGCAACTTAGGAAGTTGCTACTGCACTAAATGTAATCAAATAGAGTGCAAAAACTTTTAGCAATCCAAATCCAAGCCTAGGAAGGCTTGGATCAAATTTTCACAAGCAAAAATAAGTAGAAAAAGTTACCCTGGTGCAGGAGCTTAAGAATAAGCTCTAAAATGATTATGAGCTTAAACTGACAGTACAAACCTACTCATATCTTGATCAAATAAGATAATTAAGCTAACCAAAGTGCATTCACAAAATACCTTTGACTTTAAAAGGTCAAACAAAGCTGATCCAAACACCCTTTTAACTAATGATAGATTTGACTTAAGCTTAAAACTAAAAATCCAATTAACTAATCCTTATTACCAGATAAAAACTAGCTTATATTAGACTTAACAAACATAAATCAATAACTAATTAAGCTGAGATTAAAGATCTATAACTAATGCTAACTAATTTTTTTGGTTTTTATGATTTTTTAGACAATTAATGAAGTACTAAGATCTAATCTTCCTAAGCTAAAAACAGATTAACAAAGATGATTAATAAGCTTATTAAGACAATAATAAGCACTAATAAGCAATTAGATAAAGCAAATAAGCAACTAGTTAACTACTAAGCTAATTTAAGCTAGAAAATTAAGACAAGGAATTTAAATGGGAACTTACAAATTGCTTCAGCTTAACAGAAGCTTATAGGCTCTTTGAGCTTATCTACAACTCTAGTTTATCCTTATGGATAAGCTAGTAAAAGTCCTTGGGATTCCTTCCATGATTGAATCCCCTTCCAAAGCTTTTAGGTCCAATTTAGTTAAGGTTTTAACTGAATTTAAGGTTTAGGTATATTAAGATCAAACTTAAGCTCAATTATTAGCTTAAAGACTAATAAGAGCTTGTATTAGCTTATTAGAATGGCTTGTGAAACAGTAGCAAACATTTGAGCTTATGAGAGCTTATAAGTAAAAAAAACATATGATTAAAACTAAATTGATGATTTCATTAACTTTCAAAACAGATTACAAAGCTTGAATAAAAGAAATTACAATTACTTTTAAAAGAAAAATTACATTTAACAAAAACTAAGCTCAATTCTACTAGTATTCTAAAACAGAAAAAAAGATAGTAAATGTGTGTGTGAGTGCGCTATTTATAGCGAAATGAGAAGCTTCTAGTCTAAAAAACGGTTAGACCTCCTCCAAACCTTGACCCTTAGATCCTCTCAATCATTGTAGAGTTAGTTTTGGCCATTGGATCATCTTGGGATCACACGGATTGACAAGCTGTCATTCCTTTGATGTGACGTCCTTGTGCTAGTTATGTGAGTGTTTCCAGTGTAAAAATCAACCTCCTCTTGTGCTTTCATTCATCCACGTGGCATAATTACTTGGCTTGACCAATGAGAGCTCTTGAGATTACCAATTTGTCCTTGCCATCTTATTGTAGAGCCCTTGAATTGACCAATTGAACCCTTAATTTGTATTTGCCCTATCGTTTTGACCTTGGGGTTAAATGGGAGAGACGATGAACAGTATAACTGTTCTTCGCGCTCATTTTTAACTGAAAGAGGTAAAAACATTTGAACTATGGGAATTTGGCAATTATAGTCCTTGTGGTTTTAGAAGTATAGGTGAAATGATATTTCAAGTGTAAACAACTTTCAACTTTGGCAATAATGGTCCCTGGACTTATTTAAAAGGGAAATGGGCCTAGGGTTTTGGGCCGGGTATGGGTAAGTGGGCTTGGGCTTTTGGGCTTTGGATCCGGGTGAGGGTAAAAAGGGTTTAAGGAAAGTTTAGGGCCCATTAAGCCTTAGGGACCATTTGTGTAACTTTTGGAACTTGGGGGACTTAAATGGAAACATTGGGATTTTTGTCTTCTAGTGGTTGACTTCTGTTGACCAAGGTTTGACTTTCTTTGACTGAAGCTTGACCATAGTTGACTTTTCTTGGCTTCGGCTTTGAATCCTTGGCTTCTTCTGATTCCCGTGTTCGTGTTTGCCCGTTTTTGACGGTTTTCTTGTGATATTTGTCTTATCCGTACCTGCACACACAAAACACAAAAACAAGCATATCTTTGCCATTTTTAGTCTGTTTTGGGTCATTTAGGGTTATTTTTGGTGTTAACGGATATGTGTATTTTACACTTATCAAAATTCCCCAAACTAAACGATTGCGTGTCCTCACGCAATATTACATGCCTTATAACCAAATTCCTCAAAACTTCCCCAAACTAAACCTTTGAAAAGTAGCAAAGATTTTTTTGTTGAGAAAACTAAGAGATCACAAGTTATAAAACACCCGAATTCCAATTTTTAAAACTTTTTCTTCTTTTTTATGATTTTTCTTAATAATTAACTACCTAACTACAACTTATTCTTGTGTTGACATAATGTATTGTTTTCATTAACTTTTTGGTAACTTTTAGGATCATAGAACAAAAAGCACTTCACTTTTCCCATACTAAGCTTAAAAATAAGATCACCGTTAAGTACGAGCTAAGATGCTAAGACTACTTATAATTACAACTTGTGAATTTCTCTTCCCGACATAAATCATATATTTAAGTGTGTGTGTTCAAATTAATTTAAACCATTAAATCCACAAATTTAGATAGTTGAAATCCGACTAAGCTTTACACATGGGCCTTTTGGGCTAATATGTTAATCACTTAGTAAGATCACAACTCAAAGCAAACAAAAACCTCCTTAGCTAAGACATCGTTGGTTCACTTGTCCCATGAATGACTTTCTTCTCTAGCATCCCACCGTCATCGGGTAAGTGCTAAGGCTTTTGACACCCCATCCGGAGAATAATAATCGAGACGCATGAACTTCCGATGAAAAAGCCTTGTAGACTTTTGCAAACCTTAGTTCAAAAGAATACCTTGGTTTTAGAAAATGAAACTTTTACTATTTATTTTCTAACTTGCAACATTATTATTACTATTTACATTATTAGGCTAGGAACCGGTATCACTTTTCTTTCGACGACACATCGGCCACGCCTCCGACAAGAGCTCGTGTACTTATTATGATACCAACCCTAAATATACATCCTCCACCCTTTCTTTCGATGTCACATCGGGAGCGAACCGACAAATGCCCATGTACTTTATTGCGATGGAGTTTGTATATTAATTATTAACACTAAGGATTTATAACTTGCATCCTTTTTATTCACCAACTACATTTTTTTTTTTTTTATTATTATTATTTTTTTTTTTAAATTATTAATTCAACACATTATTTTTGCAAATAGAAAAATTTCGTTTTAGAAAACCAAAGTATAAACTTGAACTAAAATTCTTATTTACAAATGATGTTGACTTCATTGATAAAGCTTTTTCTCTAAATATGTTGATTAGACTTTTAAGAGTAAAACTCTAATTTGTAAAAATTAAAGAGAACACGTATAATTAATCATTTTAAGAACTTCGGGGAAGAAAAACCACAAGTTATTCTTATAAGCCTTTAAGTTTTCCAAATAAACTTTGTTTAGCATCCTAACTCGTAATCAACACTATCATCTCTTATTCTTTGCAATTTAAAATCTCTAATAAAGAAATTCGCAAATACTTAGCCTATATAAAATCCAACTCGGCATATTTAAAATCTACTTGTTGACAGAATTAGCACAAGTCTTTCATTACTAATGATTTCAAGTCTAACCATAGTTTACACAAGTCTACATGAGACTGAGCACAAACTATCATCATTTCATTTGTTTAAGGGAGAAAGCTAGAATCTACAAAAACACGTTCGAATCACACAAGTCAAAAATTACTTCTTATTCTTACCAACGGAAAACCTACATTCGTGTCTTAACACTTATTATTTTTTTTATTTTTCCTACAAATAAGATCTTAAAAATTTAAAATTTTTGCTATTTTTGTGGGAAAACGGGTACGTGAGAACAAAACAATAAGCAGGTAACATCAAATCGATAGATTCCCTCCCCAAACTAAAACGAAACATTGTCCTCAATGTTTAAAGTCGGGTTCTACGAAAATCTAAGCCGTTTATGAATTATGCAAAAGATAACGGAAATCGATAATGATTAAAGGATATCGGATCTCCCCAAACTATTTCAACAAAGGATAAGAAGCTCGATGAAATGGGTATACCAAACAACAACACCGGACAGGAGAGTCTTCCAGAAATTGTTGGGTCAATCCTGCAAAAATCACAACAAACAACAAGAAACCGGAAGAGGATAGCCACAACACATCACAACACATTAAAAATAGAAAGAAAAATAGAAAAGGATAAGCATGGGTTGAACTCCCACGAAGCGGCTTGTTTTTGGTCACCAAGTCACAAGCTCGACTCGATCCCTGAGTAATGCTTAAGACGATGGCAGTTGACTTTGAAATTTGAACCATCGGGATGAGACAATTTGGCTGTGCCATAAGGAAAAACTTCGGTAATAGTGAAAGGACCGGACCATCGGGACTTGAGCTTTCCGGAGAAAATCTTTAATCGGGAGTTGAAAAGCAAGACTTGATCACCAACATTGAAGATTCGGTTCTTTATCTTGGAATCGTGAAGTTTCTTTGTCTTCTCCTTGTAGATTAGCGAATTCTCATAAGCTTGATCATGGAAGATACCGCATAAAGATTCATTGAGTTGGAGCTTTCGATGATCACCCGCGGTGTTGAGATCGAAGTTGGCATGCTTAAGAGCCCAATATGCCTTGTGTTCTAGCTCAACTGGTAAATGACACGATTTTCCATAAACTAGCTTGTAGGGCGTGCATCCGATTGGAGTCTTGTAAGCGGTCCTAAATGCCCACAATGCATCGTCTAACTTGTCTGACCATGAGGCACGGTTTTCTCCTACCGTCCTGTTACAAGATTCTTATGAGACTCGATTCGAGACTTCAACTTGGACTAGACACCCGACATCTTTGAGTTTGGTCAAGTGGTGAAAAGAGACGATGTGTGACACCATATTTAGACATGACTCTATCAAACTTATCGTTACAAAAATGGGTTCCACGATCGCTTATAATCGCTCTTGGAGCACCGAATCGGGAGAAAAGGGATTTCAAGAATTTAACAACTACCCTAGCATCGTTGGTGGGGAGCGCCTTGGCTTCAACCCATTTTGAAAGATAATCGACGGCTACTAGAATATATTTGTTACCCCTAGACGACGGAAATGGTCCCATAAAATCTATTCCCCATACATCAAAAATTTCACAAACTTGGATTGCATTTTGAGGCATCTCATCACGATGTGAAATTTTGCCTTGTCTTTGACATGCATCACAAGATTTGATCAATTCGTAAGCATCCTTATAAATCTAGGCCAAAAGAAATCGCATCAAATACTTTCCGAGCGTTAATATTAGCACTCTGATGGTCCCCGAGGTGGGTCCCTTAATGACAAGTCTTTTTGGAGGTATTTCAAGAGCTTCTTGGGACCGAATACACAACCTACTTATGATCGATCTGCACAAATTCGAAAAGAGATAGGGGTCAATCCCAAAAGTAAAATCTTTACATCCTTGAAAACTTCCTCTCTATTGTTTGAGTGACCATCCTTTGATGAGAAAATTCCCCGCATGGTAATTTGCTATATCAGCAAACCACGGGGTACTTTGATTATCATGAGATGTCACCGTATTCAATGTTTCAAGAGGAAAGGTTCCATTAATCTCCTTAGGATCAAAAACATTCTCATACGGGTTTTCAAGACGAGAGAGGTGATCGGCTGCATAGTTTTCTGCACCTTTGGTATCGATTACTTTGAAATCAAATTCCTGAAGAAGTAAGACCCATCTAAGCAATCTTGCTTTGGCGTCTTTCTTGTTGAAGAGGTATAACCAATGCAGAGTGAGCCGTGTAAACAATACTCTTGTTCATGATTAGATAAATCGAAACTTCACAAATCGTAAACAACCCAAGCATTCTTTTTGGTTGTTGTATAATTCGTTTCTGCTCTGGTCATTGTTTTGCTTGCGTAATGAATTGGTCTAAAATGCTTCTCAATCTTTACCCTAGAAAACCGCACCATATTGCATAACACTTGCATCACTCATGTTCATAAGGTTGGTCCCCAATTTGGAGCAAATGAGAATTGGAGCTTTCGATTAACAACTTTTCCAATGTGTGAAAGGCTAGAAAGCAATCTACCGAGAAGTAAAAGAGTGTTTTACTCTAAGAGATGGATTAGCATGGGTCCGAGAGATCTTCGAAAAGTCTTTGGATAAATCTTTGATAAAAACCGTATGCTCGAGAAAAACTTTCGGATTTCCTTTAACGGTTGTTGGGTGAGGATAGCTAAGAAAATCCCATCGATTTAGCTTTTTCGACTTCACAATATTTCAATTCCTTCCTATCGAGATCTGTATTGTCCGAGTACGATACCTTCTTTCACCATGAAATGGATTTTTTTCCCAATTTAGAGCTAAGTTGGGTGTCTTGTCACAACCGTTTTAAGCATTTTTTCTAGATTGGTGAGGCACGTAGAAAAAGAATTTTTCCAAAAACCGAGGAATCATCCATGAAGAACTTCCATTGTCCCTTTTCAATCATTCATGGAAGATTGCCCATCATACACCTTTTGAAACCGTGCCTGGAGCATTGCATAAACCAAAAGGCAACATGGACGGCGATACTAGCAAACGTCCGTATGGGCCAGGTTAATGTGGTACTTTTTCTTGGTCTTTGGATCAATTAGAATTTGGAAATAACCCGGATAACCTGAGGAAACAATAGTTACACATTACCTGCGATCTCTCAATCCACCCCCCCGCATTTGATCCATGAACGGCAAAGGGAAATGGTCTTTTCTTGTAGCTTTATCGCTCAACTTGCGATAATCTGTACATACTCTCCCATCCTATTAACAAGTCTTGTCGGCACTAGATTCATTATCAACATTGGTTTGAACAACGGTCATTTCACCTTTCTATGGTATAAAAAGCAGTGTACTAGGGCTCACACCCAAGGACTATCCGAGATTGGGTATATCAACCAGCGTAAGAAAGTTTTTCAACCTCTTTTTTAATGACATCATGAATCTTTGCCATTAACCCTCTCTCTTATGTTTGGAAGCCGCTATTTTATAGTCAGTCTTCCATTAAATATTATGAGAACAAAATATCCGGGTTTATACCTTTTAATGGCAGAGAGCTTCCAAGCAATTGCTTGCTTTCGAGATTTAAGAACCCTATTATGAGACGTCTTTTCATCATCACTCAAACTTTTGGCAATTAAGAACAGCAACTTGTTGTTAACTGCACAAAATCGCGTATTCCGAGATAAGGATGTAAGTCCTTGAGTTCAACTTTAGGAGGTTCATTGATTGAAGATTCGGCGGATTTACAAACTTTAAGCTCTTTCTTGATTTCTGGTAAGTAATTTTCTTAATTTAGTGACGGTGAAGGATCACTATTGAGAAGAGATTTGGGAAGGAGAATGTCCCCCTTTGGGTCATAATAAGCTTCATCAACTTTTGGTGAAGTTGGATCATCGGCTATAGCAAGAAAAGTATCAGCTTCTTCCAAAAGTAGAAAATCACTATCCCCGAAAGGAGTAAGAGTCGGAGAAGAATTTGAAACAATCGGATCGTATCCGGGAGAAGGATTATAACAACCCAAGAATTTTCATCAAATGCAAAACCTATTTTACTATTATCACAATTATACGGGGAAATTTTTCGCTTTATTACATTACTTGTATTGTCAATATCTCAGTATGTCATGTAACTTGCATAACTAAAGTAGACGAGCTCACGCAACCTATCTATGGCAATCCTGTCTTCATATATGACAAGCAAACATCATAACATGTCAAATCAATATCATAATATCATTATTACAAGGTACATTATTCCTATAAGGTACCATTTGCAACATCATATCAAAACGGGCTTTAAACCATTATCGGATGCCCTAAACCCTAATCTCATGGAAGGAATTAACATCTAAAGTGAATGCACAAGCTACCAAAGCATATGTACAAGTAATATAACATCTCATTTGAATATAAAAATCCCTCAAACTCAAAGTAAAACAAATTTCACTAAAAGCTCAAATGTACAAGTCATTAAGCATGATCTCTAAAATAGCCGTTTTACCTCCGTTTCATCATTTTCTTCACCATCACTTTTTTACAAATACTTACCCACAATAAAAAATGTGTAAACCCTAAATAATTCTATTTATAAAACTATTCATACACATTTTACTCTTCCAACCCTAATTCAAAATTCCTAACCCTAAAAAAACCGAGCCTAGTATTCTTAACCAGACTCGTTTATTTGTTTTTATCCATTGTAAACCTAAACCAATACTTAAATAAGTTATAATAACATAAATTATAACATTATGAATCATAATCCATTATTATTTCATCATTCTACTTCAACTATACAAGAAACAAATCCAGAAAACCCTAAATGTACCCTAATTGTGATTTTGACCCGTTTACTCTCTCATTCTCAAGTAAGCAACCAAGAGTCATTGTAAACCCATAAAATGAGTTTACAAACCTTTATCCATCATTAACCAT
>BQNB010048076.1:0-41028 GCA_026074375.1 Tanacetum coccineum
CGTATACGAAAGTGTTTTGAAAGTGTTTAAAGTTAAAAAACACGTCAAATAGTAAATCTAACACCTAAATGATATGAAACTCATACGAATCATACTTACGAAAGCTCAATCGATCGAAATATCAACAATTACACATAAATTGATCCACGAAAACACAATGTAGATCTCCCCTCGCGATTGATACCACTTGATATACGTCACGTTTGCATTGGATATCATACGGAAGTGTTAAAGAATAGAGGAGAAGAGACCAACGAGTATTTTTACACATTTTTAATTTTCATTAACAAAGGAAAAAGAGAAGAGAGGTTGAGAGAGAGGAGATTATAAAATGACCAAGACACACTAAATACCTATATTAAGGGGTATTTATACTTATTCTCTAATCCTTCTAATTTTCCTTACTTTGACTATTTGTCTCACTTGGTCAATATTTACTTAAGTTTGACCAAGTTTGACTTATTACAATATAAATACATTTTCTAATTCTATTTATGATAAGACCAATTCATTATTAATTATTAACACTTTTTAATTCCTAACAAAAACCACTTTTGGATCACTAACTAGTTGTTTTAAAAAGGAAGGTCGGTTGATGTGAAACATTGGACATCAAGGCAAGAGGATCAACTGTCTGTTGTGTGAGACGTTCCAACATCATCTTGTTCTCGTTGGCATGTGCCTCATGTTGCTTCAGGTAAGCATATAGTTGATCAAAGTTTGAATCTTTCAATCCTTTGTTAAGTTTCACAGCTGTAACAAATCTTCCCCATTCCGGCAGCATGTTATTCACAAACTTTGAGTTCAGCTGAATTTTTGACATTGTCATCTTGATGTTCCGCATGTCATTGATGAGCTTGGCAAACCGAACATAATAGCTGTGAATGGTTTCGCCTTTGTTCTGACGGAAGTGTTCAAAGTCATCATACAGTTGTGATTCACGGTCTTCCTTTGTTAGTTCCGATCCTTCCAAGAGCATCTTCACATTGTCCCATATGTCTTTAGCATCGATGTAATGATTTATGAGTGAATAGATATCTTTTGGTAGACCTTGAAGTATGATGTTTGTTGCCCGGATGTCTGCATTATACCTGTCCTTCTCCTCTTGTGACAGTTCCGAATAAACACGAGGTCGTTCAGGACCTAGATTGATTGGACCTTCTGTTCCTTCTTCAATGATTCCTCGCGTGGTCCCCATCTGAAATGGTCCTTCATCAATTGATTTTAAGATGTTTATCCCATTATCCTTACCCCGACAGTATAATCTAATACGTTGTTGCCATGAAACAAAGTCAGCTTTATCAAGCATCGGTGGTCGGGTATCGGAACCGGCACATTGGATGTCCTCTGAAAGATTAGCCATAATGATTACTTGTGATATGATTATGTTGATCGATCAATGATTAGTGATTGTATGTTAAAAGTGATGATTGTTTGATGGATTAGGTGATATGTTGTTTGATTGAAGTTTGGTTTGGTTGAGTTAACGTTAACTTAATGTTGATTGAGGTTTTGTCAAAAACAGTGAAGTTTTGGGTCAAAACGCAATGAAGAATTATCAAAACGCAATGAGGAGTTATCAAAACGCAATGAAACTTCTCAAAACGCAATGAAGAGTCTCTAGTCAAAACGCAATGGAGACTCCTACGGTTCTATCAAAACGCAATGTTGCGATTTGATCAAAACGCAACCAATTAAAAAATTGGGCAGAGTATCCCCTAGTCAAAACGCAACAAAAGTCTTCAAAACGCAACCTGTAGTCAAAACGCAACGACCAAAACGCAACGACCAAAACGCAGCGTCTAGGTCAAAACGCAGTGATCAAAACGCAATATGCTTCCTTCACCCAAAACGCAACCACGAATGTCACAGAAGGTCAAAACGCAACGACGAAGATACGAACTTTTTTACCTAAAAACCCTTAAAAATCACCCTTTTGAACGTTTTCACTTGGTTTCTTTTGCACAACTTGGTCCTAGAGAGATATAACAACTATAAAACACTTACTTTAACATCACAAACATGAAAATCAAAGAGTGTCAAGAATAAAACTATAAACTTTCTAAAACCACACTTTTGATCTAAACTAACCAAGAAAACGCACACACAATCTAGCTAATCATCCCATGTGCTCTGATACCAATTGTAGTATACAAGAGATCATAACACAAGTAATGGATGATGGGTTGGCTAATTTGACTTAGAGAGAAAATGTTTATTTAGAGAGAAAGTGCAAGTCATATTTTTCATGAAATGAAACAACCAACCCCTTCCCATGTGTGGGAAGGGGTATATATACAAATGATTCTTTCTGACTACGAGCTATGCTATACTAATGATACACGGGGGTGACCGAGTCTTTTTCATAATCCTAACACTTAGGCAATAATAATATCGAGAAAAGTCTTCATTTAAAGCACTTGCGTCCATAAGTAAAAAAGTAAAGTAGCATGTATCTGCCCCAAGAAGTTTATAAACCTTTAACGAGTAAAAGTGGGGGCTATGAACTCACCTTAAGCAACGAGATAATAATCCAGGATAAAATGGCGAGAAGCCGAGATAAGTCCCAAAAGCAACCTAAAAATAATGTGGCGTCTTAGTTTTTATAAATATCGCACGTAAATATGTAATTGAGTTTTTATAAAGTTTTTATATTGATTATACATTGTAATTGTGTTTTATAAAGTTTATAAGACAATTGGGCCCAAAAAAGTCAAAATTTAAATAATTGCAAACCCAATAATATAGGATGTTATGATTTTTCTGAATTAGCCCAACTTTAGAAGCCCATATCTCCTAAACCGTAAGTGTTCAGTATTCGGTTTTTACGTCTACGAAAAGGTACTTGAGTCTATTAATTTGATATGTGAGTTCGACCACTTCAGTTTTTATGTAAATTGTGTCGAATGGCTAAAACATTTTTTTGTGACAAAGCTGTTAATTTCCAATTTACATCAGTCCACTACAAGTCCGTTAGGACTGGTTCAACTGGCCATGTTTAAGTTAAGATGTCCTTTGCACTTTCTCTTTTTATACCAACAGTGGGTTCTGTACAAGTTTTAAGAGTTTTAAGCCATTGAAAACAGGTGTGTAAATCTGACACACCGTTACTGTTTATTTTCTAATTAAATCATTGGGTATCGTCATGACGTATGCTACTCGGAGAATTGAAGCTAAGACATAGATCTATAACCCTATATTTTTATTTAAGCTTCAAAGTCTAGTGATTTTTATTGAATATCACGTTAACGCTACTGGTCAAAAGTGTCACAGAAAGTTTTTGATAAAAACATGATTTTTAATATTTTTTTTAAATACCAAGTACAATGCTAATCTTATAAAATAAATGTATCAAACATGTAATATATGAGTAGATCTCATAAAAATAAAGAGTATCATCATATTAAAGTATGAGAAATAAGAAGTATGAATGATCCTTACAAAGGAAATGATAGTGAAAAGAACAAGAATCAAGGATCAAGAACTAGATCTTCAACCTAACCAATATCAACTAGTCAGACTCTTGCAACCCCTTTATAAAAATCAACTTATACCCAATATGGAAGATAAGATGAGGATGTTTTATGGTGCAAACAACCCAAAGAACAAGCTAGAACAATAAACCTCCAACACTATATGATCAAGAACTTGTTAAAAATCAATGGGATATGTGTTTGTGGTGGTGGTAGTTCGGGCAAAGGGAGGAGGGACAAAGAGATGAAAATGAATTTTAGATATGCATGTATGAGGTTAGTATGAGTTGGTCATACATGCAAAATAATAAAGCCATGTGTCTCAAATATGTGTATTAAGATGACATTTACCATGGTAAGTGGTAAAACACCACATGGACACATGTTCATATCGTTGTGTCGTTTTCTCTTAGCACAAGGAAAGACCAAACACGATTTTGGGTTATGTTTGATTTTTATATTAGGAGTGTAATATTAGGGCCAATGTATAAAAAGGTAGTGTAATGCAAGAGTTTAGACACAAACGTGAAGGGTAAACGCAAAAGTGAAAAATAAAAATTTAACAATAAGGTACATATGTAAAATAATAA
This sequence comes from Tanacetum coccineum, assembly GCA_026074375.1. Taxonomy (NCBI): domain Eukaryota; kingdom Viridiplantae; phylum Streptophyta; class Magnoliopsida; order Asterales; family Asteraceae; genus Tanacetum; species Tanacetum coccineum. Next base: position 4,064 of record BQNB010048076.1, read on the forward strand.
AAATGCATAGAGCATGTAGACTACATTTAGTCTAGAGTCGGGATCACATTTAATGTACGTTTTACGACGTACGCGGGATAACCTATCCGGTTACTCGTAAAAATTAATTTTAAGCAAAATTAAAATAAATAGTAAAAGTACGAGATTAAATAATGACATGAAAATTACGAACCGCTACATTTTCCATCCATGAGTTATCAGCTATACTCTTAAAGTCCACTAGAAAGATGTACATATTAACTTTAAGAGGTCAAACCCATACAAGTTTCCCTACATTCAGTATAATATAGAAAATGATTCCCTTTATACTAATGGATGTAAAAACAAAACGATGAAGTATATAAGTTTTTTTTAGACAAGTGTTTAAGATGGACTTGTGTTGTTGACTTCTAATCTACAGAACTCAAAGTCAGTAAAAGCGCAGATAACATATCTGGTGTATTGTATGGAAAACAAGATATTGAATTTGCCTTTGGATCAAGAGCAAATGATCTGGTTGATAGGTTTTAATGGTTTCAATTTGTCCAACATATCGATCAAGTCAAACTAAAAGAAAATTGATTTTTTTTAATCAGCACTTTATTAAAAAACTAGCAAGAAAGCTAGAAAAATTACCAATTGTACTAGATGAGGATTTTTTAGCCAATCAACCTCTACTAATCGACACATTAACATCTAACCGACTCCAATAAAAAGCCAAGAATACGGGCACAAACATCATCACAATATCCTCATTAGAAGGAGAAATCTACTCCAAAGACACAACTTTTTACGATAAGCCCAAATTAGCACCACCAACCCAAAACCCACCCTTCTAACAACCTTTTATGCTTGATAGGGAATCGAAAGATTTACGATCAAGAAAACCCATTCATCGAAACGTATGCATTACATGAAATCCACTCCCACCATCGGCAAATCTTGCGGAAAATTATCTGTGCAACAAGAGCAAATAAAATAAATATTGACCTTGACGATTCAGTGACGCTCCACAAACGGGACTTGATTTAGACGAAAATATTTATACCTTCCGGGATATATTAAGCACGGGTAGGCAAACATCCATTCTAACCTTCAGCTTGAATGTTACTTGATTGCACGCTTTTATCCATCGAGTTTGAGTAGACACTCCGGAAACTGTTATCATCAATAAATTCTAGCCGAAGCTTCGAGAACTCACCCGAACCATCAAGCGTTCCATTTACCTCCTATCTGGCGTGACACCATAGAACAACACCTTCCACGTAAGTCTTCAAATCAGTCTAAACTCTAATCTTGTTCCACTCCGGCTTCTTGGGACGACGAAAAGACCAGTCAAGTTCTCCTGTGACAGTTTAATACACATCGACAGTCTTTCTTCACTTCCAGCGCATAAAGCTAGGATTATCTTTATTTCAAAACCATGTCCCGACCATGCCACATTAATTCCTCCCAAAAATTAAGTATCCGCACCATTGACAAGCTTTTTCTACATAAAGATATTTAAGTGGATACCTTTTATCTTCAAGTTTCCACCTCCTGGAGAATGCTTCGCCCAAATCGGGACCTTGTAACAACCTTGAATCCGCTTACCATTTTTCCCAATCTTCGCATGAAGAACTTTATTATCCCTAGTCCTAAGCATGTTCTTTTGAGTTGTAAACCGCCAAACCCATTACAACATAAGAGCTATTAAGAGCATTAAATAGAATCACCATAGGCCACCCTTTCTCTTTTAGAACACAAAACCTTTACTCCATTTCAACCATATCGTTTTTTTACTATTTTAATTGGGACACACTAAAAAACTGACTTCGAATTGATTCCATGCGTTGAAGGACTTTCATTGGCACATTGAATATAGACATATGATAAATAGGCATGGATCCTAGAACCGCCTTAGAGAAGGTTAAAAGAAACCTATCGATAAGGTTTTCAATCTTTCTTTTTGTAATGACGATTATCAGTTTCTCCACAATCTCATCCCAAGATTTAATCCGAGACATATTTCCCAAACTTTCGACCTAATAAGCAAAAGGAGACTTAAAGCACCACAACCAATTCTATTTGTAGCTTGCACACCCTATCTGACTCCACACAAAACACCATAACTTACTCTTGCTAAATTAATACTAAGACCTGAAGCACGGTGAAAACATTTCAACAATATATAATCGTATCAATATTCTTTAGTACTCCATTGCCCATAAACACCGATGTCCGAATAGAACTTATGAGAATGATGCATAACGTATTAAGCACAATGCATTAAATACATGCCCGCATCCATTACTCTTTTAAAAGAAATGTGAAGACTCTCCATAATAAAATAAAATAAACGGAAAAAAGAGGCTCACTTGTTTAAGGCCTAAAAAACTAAAATTCCTCAGTAGGGCTTCCATTCACTAAAACCGTTCACCAAGAAGACTCGAGACATTCTTGAATCCAACCACACCATTTTTCACAAAAACCTTAATTTTCTTAAGACATCATCATGGTAATCCCTACCGACCAGAATTATAAGCCTTTCAAGGTTATTTTTTTAGAATAAATGGAATGTTTTTTCTTCAACTAACCACTGCAAACCTCATTACGTATAATGGTCGTCAATAATTTTGCCTATCCGTAACAAAAGTCGATTGCCACCTATTAAACAATATCTCAAGCACCACCCAATGACGATTAGCCTAATTTTGGCAAACAAAAAAATTATTTTTATAAAGTGCTCCCATAAGACTAATCGGTCTGAAAGCCTTCACCATTTTTTGCTTGGGAGTCTTCGGGACATCAACGCTATTGAAGATGAATTTACACATTTTGGAATGCAACTGTAATGAAAGAAATATTCACCGCCGCAACAATCTTTTTCTATTAAACTCGAAATCTTTATAAAACCAACTGTGAATCCATCCGCTCCCGGAGTTTCTTATCCACCCAACCAATCCCCAAAACGCCTTTTTAATCAGTTGTTGCATTGAATTAAGTTTGGTGAGGAACTCCCATATTAAGAATCGGCCGAAGATTTAGGTCTATAAAATGATTCTTGAAATGATTAAGGACCTCATTTTAACCATATTAGGATTTTCCACCGAATCTCCTTCCACCGAACCCCTGTATAGAAAGTGGTTTCGTTTTTTATTAAGAATCCCATGGTAATATTTTGAGTTCTCGTCGCCTTCAATTGCCATTTGATTTTTCTTTTTGAGACGCCTCCATTGCACAACAATTTATCACCTCTTGAATCGATTTTACAACTTCCGCAGAAACATCTACTCTACACTCTCACCCGCTCGTCTCGTTTTGACTGATCAGTTATGCCGCTACATTGATTTGTCTTCACTCCCACACAGACGAAGCCTACCGTCGCTTCCATGCCTTAAGTCCCATGTATATACACACTTTACCGCGGCTATCTGGTAATTCAGATGTTTTGCGATAGACTTGTTCTAGATGCTCTCGAGTTGAAACTGTCGGGTATACTGTTGTACTCATTGATGTCTGAGATATTTTCAGCATGTTCATCATGTTGATCATTGCATTAGAATATATCTACGGTGCTTCACGCCATCCACTCATTAACAAAGTTCTCAAAAACCCTCCATTTCAAGCCAATTAATGAAAAAACCGAAAACGGAAATAGGTACATATTATTGAGTAGTTTCACGTAATATATAGGACGGTGGTTTGATAAAATCTATCTAGGGCGATGTACTGATAAATTAGGACACTCACTCAGTAAGCTTTCAGGACATGTGGGAATCTACATCAAGCTACTGATCTTTGGCAGATCTGTGACACCATGTAAAAGAACATCCACCAAGTGGAACCTCCTCTAAATTCGCCATTGAGATAAAAGAGTTAAAAGCATTTGCCCCATGCACGTTGAAAATAGTTCCAAATCTCTCATTTTTATTACGGACCTCATTAAAATCACCCATGATAATCACTGAACCTTTTCAATTATCAATGACGTGACATAAATAATTACCTTAGGGGACTTTTCTTTTCTGACAATTCTTGCGGGGCCATATCAACCGAATATTAATAAGAAATTAATTTGTCATTTAGACAACCAATTTTCTTGACTCATACTAAATAATATGGAAGCCGTTGAATGTGGTTTCTTTAACGCATTAGGGTCCCAAACACATTAAATCCCATACCCGATTTACACCGATGCACTATGCACATAATCAAAAGCAAGTTACCCCTGCATCTTTGATTTTCAAACATATCAATAGGACTCATTTTAGTTTCTTTGCAACGTAAGAAAATTCACATTGTTAGAGAAACACATCTCTTTATACCCAATATTTGTTAGCCTTATTGGGTTAAGACCTTGGATATTTAAAGACAACATATTCATCAGAAAACACCATCCACTCCTTGCGATTCAATGATCTCTTCAATATTCTTCATACACCCGTCCATATTATACCCCATAGTTTGTCCCACCTTAACCAATTCATCCATCAACATTAATATAGAACCACCTTTCCGAGAACCTTCAGACTCTCTATTTGACTTCGAGTCCATCGATTAACCACCTGCTTTTTGTACGTGTTAATCACCGAGTAAAATTTACTTCATCTCAGAAATATTTGTTTACAAGTCCCTGAGTTCACCATCACAATTATCCTTCTGATTTTATCAATATCAACTATTTTTCAAATCATTTCTCTTAGTTGTTGTAAAAACAAGGAGGGAGGGAGGACATGGAGGGGACGGGGTACTTCAAACTCTCTTTTGGGGCTCGCCTCATTATTATTCTTCATTTATCATTATTAAGGACACCCCACCCCCCGACGCTCCCATGTGCTATCACCTGATTACTCATCCGCGAGTCCCTCGCTGTTTCTACGCTTACCCCTACTCTTTGTCTCCCTCCATACGACAACAATATCCCATCCCTTGGATTTTGGACTCTCCTCTCAAAACATCATGTATCAGATACTCTTACTAACTTCATTTTCCCCCTTGTACCTCATCTCCGCTCGAACCGAAAATTCCTTCTTTAAAAAAACATTCGTCACATTCTTATCTTCTGAGTCATTTATCATCATTTTGATCATCCAACATCTGGTGTACAACCCGGAATCTTATCGGCTCGCACAATGCGTTCGTACTTTATAATTAATTTTAAATGATTCAAATATGTGGGACATACTTTAGTGAAACACAAAGTCGTTTGCAATGGTAATTTTCTTTCTCAAGTTTTCCACATTTAAACAAGGTCCCCACTTTGATACAATTCGAAATAAATTATATTTTCATTCCGACACTTTTAAAGGAATACCCTCAAATATCCACATAGTAACTCGTTCATCAGTTGCTGAATTCACTAGAGATTGGATTAGCTGATTGTGTACCCCTACGAACATTCTCAGTAGGATAACAAAAACTTCTCCTTTGCCTCCACCGAGTCAAAAGACATCATAACCCACAAACCACCTATGAATCTTAAATAATATCGGTGAAGCTTCATCCCTAATGTCATTTTTAGATTTTCTAACACCTCAAACCTCCTTCACCTTCCCATTTAAACACAATGAGTATCCTGTATGTTTACGAAAGAATCATCTAAACTCCCAACATTGGCTTGCTATCAACTATCCCATTCCTTTGGCTGCTGATTTTTTACCACATTCTCTAGGAACTTTACATCATCCCCTGATGGGCCATTTGTCCTTAGTATTTCCCAATTGATGGAGTCTTTCTGTCTTTTTTCATGCAGGGGGGGGGTAGGGGTGATGAGGGCTAGTAGAACCTTAGGCCTATGGAATCTCTAAGACAGCATTAGCCATGAATTCTATGTCTACCATCACACCGTACATATATTACCAACCAAATGATCCACATCCAAACACTTTAATAAACGCACAATCTGTATTCTTACCAGCCTTTGATCTCTTTGTTAGGAATAAACGCATCAACACATGCATATTGTTTTACACGCATTCCATAGATCTTAGCACTCGCTTGCTCAGGAAAATTTATAAGTCACGACCGGTCGTGGAAGATCATCAGCACATCATTTCCTTAGTTTCTTGGAACCCATTTGAATCAAAACAAAGAAGTTATCCCCATTTGAAAAATCACATCAAAAAACATAAATCGAGGGGGTTAGGGTTTGGATTTGAAAGGAATTAGGTTATTTAGGTTTTTTATTTGGAAATTTAATTGGAAAAAGGACAAAAAAAAAAAGGGGAAAACGCCAAGAAGCAAAACCTTAAATCGAAAACAACAACCCTATAGATCCTGATCATCAAATTATGAAAATAACTCGATAAGGAAATCAATCACAAAGGAATGATCTCGCTATTTCAGGCTTGTCTATGATCGATTAACAAGATGGTAGTAGTTATTGAGATCGGTTAGGGAAGATCGCCCACACATAAGATTCAAATGTTTTCATTTGTGGTGATGGTCATTTAGGAAGTATGTGATGGACTACAATCTTCTTGATTGAATAAGATAAATTTCTTTTATCTTACAAGATCAATATCCTGAGAGGCTTGGCTTAGCAATTCTATATAATCCACCAAAATTCTTTGAACCATTTTACAAGGTACGTGTGCTAAATCATATGCTACAAAACAATATCCAAAGCTCTGAAAAATAAGAAAAAAAGAGGTAAACTTTGACTTCTGGAGTCAAGATCAACACTTTTAAAGTTCAAAATGATACGGATTTGTTATATAACTAACAAGCACCTTGCACTATTCGGATGATTTACCACATCATTCTATTCTATCATAAATTTCTTTAGAATGGTGCAATAACCGATACAATACGTATGTCTGTAAACAAGCACATCTGACTACAAAAGTCAAAAGTTTCCTAGTGAAATAAAAGTTGACCTAGTCTAAAACTGGCATTTTTGTAGATTGTGAAGCAGGCGATACCAACCGTGTACAGAAAAGTTGCTGAGGAAAAGAAGATAGCCGAGGATCAGAAGGTCATTGCTAGTCGATAATTTGGTGTTATTCGCATATGTTTGTTGTTTTAGAAATATGCAAAAGTGATTGCATCATAAATTACGGCAAATGCGCAACTGCAATAATTACTTTTGCAATTCTACGTTGTGAACTAATATACTCACCACCTTTCTTAAAAAAAATGATAAATCTGCGGGACTTCAGCATATCTATTTCATCATGTGTCAGCACGATGTTTTCCTCGTTGCATGATGCAGCAATACTTGACAAAAACTCCCAATGCTTGACAAGATCTTCAATCCAACCATCAAAAACTACTTCCTTCCCTCTCCACAAAGCGTGGCCGAATTGAGTGCTGATCGGCTCAAATCTTGATGCCTCACTCAACACGAAACATAGTTGAGCAAAATCCTTCGCTATCTCAAAACTCTGTCCCGGCAGATCAAGATGGTTAAAGGCGGTTATGAGACTATCTTTACTGGTCTTTAAATCGTTTATTTTTGGATGTGTAACGCCAACGTTAGTCGGTGTTGATCCCCTCAACCTCATAGCATCCCGTGGTTTTCTCATTTCCCACATTGTGCCGACGTTGTCCTTGTAGCCGTATAAGTAAAAGTCATGCGTGTTCATCTTAACTGTGAGTTTTCGCCCACCATACTTGACAATTATGTTACACAGATTATCACTTGTAAATTCACCATGGTTGGGAAGTGACCTTTTCAACTTCCTCATCCTAATCAAGAAACTCTTATAATTCTTAAGGGACTTGCCAAGGTTTAGTACTACATAACTATTCGCATAATGTAGCTTTGCCATGTTGTTGTCTGCCAATTGAAGAGCATGTAAACGAGTAGTACCCTGTGAATCAACATATATACAAGTCAATAATTGAAAATTTGCATTTTCGAATCTAATAAAGAAACTAAAAAAATAGGTATAATTGTTTTCAACCTTTATAAGTAGAAAAAAACCGTATTTAAATGCAACAATCAAGTTTAGTCCCTTTTAAGGATCTTTGGAATTTATTTTAGTCCTTAGTTAAAGCAAAATGACTGAAATACGCTCATCTTCTTCCCACGTACTTGATTTTTTTTAAAAATAAACTTATTGTGTGTTTCCGGCGAGACGACAATGATTCTTGAAGAACTTAAACTTACAAATTTCACAAAACAAAACAAATGTAGAAAGATATGGTGTCTGGTGGTTGTGTGTTTTCCTGCGAGACGACGATTTTCATGGTATAAACAGAGAGAAAAGTTTGTTGGGGGGAATTTGTTTCTTGTAGAAAGGGTTCCTTTAAATTTGATTTTGTTTTTTATTTAGCAATTAAAAAGTTAGTGCTTGATTGTCGACTTTTAATAAACGTTAACTCAGAACATTTTCTTGAATTTTATAAGTTCTTCGTTATTTCTATTTAAAGGAAAACAAAATTGCATGCAAATTTGATGACGATGACTTGAAGAGGGTAAATTAGTCATTTTACTATCGTCAAAGACCAACCTAAACTCCAAAGTCTTTTACACGGAGGTTGCCTACACTTTTAAAAAGACTAGTTGGTTACCCGCGCATAGCGGCGGTAATAGAAAATTTACTAACTCAACTTTTTACGCAATTTTTTACCCGCTTACAACACTTTAAATGTATGTGTTCCGTATTGTATGTGTCGTTTGGGTTTCCCGCGTTAACACCAATTAACATATCATTCTGCCCATATCCCCTACATCATCATCATACATCCAATCCATATCTCTCCCCATCCATTACATTATCATCACTCCGTCCTTCCATTGTAACATATATCAGACCACACCCATCCACTATATTGTTTTCATATGTTAAAGAGACAACACACTCTCCGAAAATTATATAGTTTTAAGATCAAGTTTATATTTAATTAAGGTTTAACGTTGTAAAAATATAAATCAACATAAATAAATCACTAAAATGTAAAAAACAAAAAATTATAAAAATATAAACAAAAGGTATGTGAATTAAAGAGCACAAAATTTTAAAATAACATGGTGAAATTTGACATAATAAAAATTAAATTGATAAAAAGATATTTTAATTTGAATATAAGATGATTTTTTAAATTCAAAATGTGACACACTGTCACTTTTTGAATGTGATTCCCAAAAATAAGATGAATGGTCAAAATTGTACCTCCTTATCTTAATTTTTAATGAGTCACACATTATAAATGCTTTATATAGTAGTATAGATGATAAACTAAACGTGCAATTTGCACATATTATAAGGATACTTGTTGCAATTTAGTCAATATATTTTATAAAAAAGCTAATAAAGCTAGAAAAAATGGACAAAGATCGTGACCAAACATTTTATTTTGGACAAAACTTGAAATATTTTTTTTTTCAAATAATGGCTGAAAATGAGATACCTAATAAATTACGAGGAACAAGAGTGTGACTAACTTATATATTTGATGTACTTCTCTAAAACTGTTTTTTTTATGAACGGTTGTTAAGATTCTGACTTTTAAATTTTATGATTTTACGATATCACAAAGAAAAAATATCTGATTCCTATGTAGGGTCTTTGCAATCTTAAGATTTTATAAGATTTCGATCTTCATCATAAGATCTTAAGATTCAATCCGATCTGATCTTACTTTTCCGAAACAAAAACTAAATAACTACAAATTTATAGATTGTGTTTTGTAAAATTTAATGAACAACATGCTAATCTTCTTAATCATTTCACTATTATAATTTAGGACGACATTTCTATGAAACATTCATATAATTTTGCGTTTATGAATATAATAATTTGTAGAGTTGTATGATATTACAAAGACTATAAAGAAAATGACATTATAGTAGAATCTCAAGACCCCGATACGATCTTACGATATCGATATTATAAAAACGAAAACGATACTAAGTAAGATCCCAATCTTGAAAACCTTCACAATTAGGGTGAGCAGAAAACCCGGAAAAACCAAAAACCAAAAAAACCGAACCGAAATAATAGACCGGAACTAAAAACCGACAGTTTACCTTTTCAAAAAGCGAAAAATTCGATTCGGTTTCGGTTTTCGTCCAAAAACCGAACCATAAAAACTTAACCGAACCGGTTTTATTATATAATAATAATATACAGTAATTATTATAACATAAATAGATAACTAAATAAATCAAGTTTATAAATTCATATTCATTTTGTGGGTGGAATTATTATATATTTAAGTTAACATTTATTTGTGCATTTGTCATGCACGTTTGTTTACTTGACAATATATAAGTACATATATGAAAATAAACATATTATGTGTATGTTCACTTGCATGTCTGCGTGTATCATTTATATGTGTGTACTAGTATAAATTTGAGATAAACATTATTAGGCTCAGATTGATACAAAAAAATTAAAGAAAAATAATCAATTTTCTACGTAAAACTAGTTTGTTGGTATAAATTAGTCAAACTCGAATATAAATGGGTAAAAACCCAAAAAATCGAACCAAAACCGATAATAAACCCAAAAAACCAAACAGCTAAAAATCGAACGGTTTCAGTTTTGGGTTTTATAAAAACCAAATATTTCGATTCGATTTTGATTTTAACAAAAAACAGACCCAAAATGATCCATAGTTATGTGATGAAAGAAAAATAAAATACGAAATAGAAAAATCACTTTAAAATTAGTTTTTCTTTTCTACATTTATTTTTCACAAAACAAACTTTTATGTATTTTTGTTGTTTTCGTTGTAACTCAAAATGTTCCACGCTCCTTTATTCATAATAATAAAAGCATCTCCTGTCAGTAGGGTCGGGTTGACCTGACCCGAACCCGAACCAAATAAGGATTATTGGTCGGATTAAATCGGGTCAAAAAATCTTGTCGGGTTGTTTTGACCCGAACCCGATAACCCGATAATGTTATCAGGACGGGTTCGGGTTAGATAATTAATGTTATCGGGTCAATCCGATAAGACCCGAAAATTAATATTTAATTTTTTCTCCTAATATTTTTAACGTGCTTTGCATTAGGGATGTGATTTGCATACTCCCATATTTGATTGGGACACTCCAAAATGTGCATCAAACAGTTGTACTGTAAATATACACTGCTTAAACTGGTTGTACATTGAGTGTCCCAATCAAATTTATGAATGTGTCAATCAATTCCCTTTGCATTATGTTGCTTTATGTTTTTTAAGATATTTTAACGTACAAGTTATGCATGCTACTGTAACGCCACTGTAATTCATATTACAGAACCTAAAATAAAGATGCTATTGTGATAGAATTTTATTCATATATATTGTCAAATTAGTGTTTAACATCTTATATACAATAGATTCAGATTAAAATATTGTAATGCTTTTTTTTTTGAACGGCAAATTTTATAGAAGCTAGCAAGAAGCTAGAGAAACATTACAAGGAAATTAAATTAGGGTTTTTCAACCAACACTCCCATGAGAAGGATCTATTACATCTACTACCACACCAAGTAATGCTTACTCTAACAAGTATTCCTGTACAACATATTATACTCCCTCATTTAAGATATTGTTAATCATTTTTTAGCAATCAAAAATTAAATGTCAATGACAAATGTTTAAGCTCAAATATTTTTTGGTCAAATTGAATAAGCCAACCCGATAAACCCGAATCACCCGACCCGATAACACCCGACCCGATACTAACCCGAACCCGATAACCCGACTTCTTGTCGGGTCGGGTTGCGGGTTAGTTTTTCCTAACCAAAACCCGACTCAATCTGACCTGACAAGACCCGATAACCGCCAAAAGTTCAATATAGACTCAATATTTGTCATAGACCCAATGAACCAATCTCAGCCACTCATTTTTTCATCAAAAATAAAAAAACCCACTTTCTACATTTTAAAAAAAAATTAAATATCTCAGACATTGTTAATCGTTACGCAAAACAAAACATATCATCGCGACGAGAATTAAATTATCTTTCTATAGAGGGGCGACACTATGTACTTTCGACGAATTTTTTTTTATGATTTTATCAATAAATTAAATTGTCAATGACAAATGTTTAAGATCAAATAATTTTTTGGTCAATTGATTAAGCCCTACCCGATAAACGGAATCACCCGGACCCGATAAAACACCCGAACCGATACTAACCCGAACCCGATAACCCAACTTCTTGTCGGTCGGGTTGAGGGTTAGTTTTTCCTACCAAAACCCGACTCAATTGACCTGACAGACACGATAACCGCAAAAGTTCTCAATATAGAGCAAATAATTGTAATAGACCATGAACTATCTCAGCCGCTCTTTTTTTCATCAAAAATAAATAACCCACTTTCCCACATTTTTAAAAAAAATTAATATCTCCACCCATTGTTAATCGTTACGCAAAACAAAAATATCTTCGCGACGAGTATTAATGATCTTTCTATAGAGGGGCGAACACTATTACTTTCGACGAACTTTTTTTTATGATTTTTGAAGTCAATTTACGATTTTATGAAATCATATTTGATTTTTGAATCATTATGATTTCTATAAATCACTATATGATTCGTTATACGAATCATTTATGATTAGTCACACGACATCATATTATGATTGTCGCAATCGTGACTAAAAGAAAATTGTGAAATAAAGTTCGTTTAATCACAAGTCATTATTTGATTTCATGAAATCATATATTATTCGTTATACGAATCATATATGATTCGTTATACGAATCATATATGATTTTCGCAATTCGTGACTGAAAAAAAAATCAAAAAAAGTTCCTCGAAAGTATATCGTGTCACCCGTCTACTGAAAGATAAAAAAATACTCGTCGCGATGGTGTATTTTTTGTCGTGTGACGATTTACCGTTTGTAAGATATTTTATTTTTAAAAAAGAGGTGGAAATTGAGTTTTTTTATTTTTGATGAAAAAATGAGTGGCTAGGATTGGTTCATTGGATCTATGACAAATAATGAGTCTATGTTGATCTTAACTCCCCGATAACCCAACCCGATAACACCCCTATCTCCAATGCATAAACTAAAAGTAGCTTTTTACTATTTTAAATAGTCTTTTGAAGGGGTTTTTTACATTGCACTTAAAGCTTTTTAAAAGACTTTTTAGCAAGACTTGATAAAGTTAAGTCTTTAATCAAAGTTTTAGTCATTAAACAAGTTATGTATTAAATTCATTTATTAAATGCAAAAAGTCACTTACGCTCTGTTCTCGAGTTTTATTTTGACAAGAAAAGAAAAGAAAAGAAATGATGCAAACAAAAATTTGTGTTCTTAAGAATTTTGTAGGAAGGAAATGAAGAGAAAGAATGGGATTAGAAAGGGAAATGATGGGCTTTTTTCTTGTAAAACATTCCGCCCATTTTTGACCGGATTGCAAAGGAAAGAGACTCATAGATCTAGAGAATGACAATTATGCCCCTTAAAATATTACTATTATAATGTAATATTATTCACTGTACTTATGCATGAAAAGTCATAATTGTAAAAATGTCTCTCTTTTCCTTTCAACACAACTCAAGAACATAAAATAAGATAACTTTCTTTTCTTTTCCTTCCATCTTAAAAACACGAATATAATAAAACCGTGTTCTTTCTTTTCTTTTCTTTGCCTGTCACTTATTTTCTTTTTCTCTTTTTAAAACTCGAGAACGCAACGTTAATGAACTTTTGTAATTATGGATGCTCAATAAAAGATAAGGTTATGCTATGAGAGACGATTAAACAAACCCAATTTTAATTTACCTCGCATGTGTTGGATGACGTACTTTCACTAGTAACCACTTGTGAGGACAGCTGCAAAGCATCATTTACCCGAATGCACGGGGGTTCCTACATTAATTCAATAAATTAAATAAGATAAATTTGTTACAAATAATCTTTACACAAGATAAAGAATTTTAAGTAATAATTTTATCAACCAAACAAATGTTTTCGAACGGAGTCAGGATTTCTAGTTAAGGGGAGTCGGTCGTGGTTAACACAAAACATTATAGTGATAAGGGGGCTGAAGATAAAAAAACTAGTAGAAAAACGACTTGTAATATAAGTAACAAATAAATTAAGTTGTTGATTAAGGGTGGCTCAGCACTCACTAGTCACCCTACTAGCTCCACCGCTGTTTTCGATGCCTTTAAAAAATGATCTAAACTATAAAGGTTGTTGGTACTTGATAATTTGTTTGCGGTGTTTTACACTGTTTTGTATTTTGTGTTAAAAGGCAAATTAAGTTTGGTTATAGATCGGTTTTGGTTTATAGATAGACACTGGCAGCTTTAAATTTATATGTACTTTATATTTAGAACAAGCAAGATTATCCGCGCGTTGCTGCGGGCGTTAATTTTTCGCGCGTTGTTGCGGGGCATTATTTTTTTTTTCCGGGTTTATTTTTTCGGGCTCATGTTTAATAGTTTGTTTTTTTTCTCATATTAAATGGCAATCGCGTATTAAGTACTTTTGTAATTTTTTTTTCTTATTTTGTGCCGAGTAGGTTTTTTTTTATGTTGCATACGTTTTTTTTTCTTTCCTATTTTGTATCGAGTAATTTTTTGTATGGGCGTATGTGTTTGGCCTCATGTCGCGGGTATTTTTTTATCTGAATAAATCAGTACTTTTGTAATTTTTTTTGTGAGGTGTTATTTTTATTTTTATTTATTTATTTTGTGCGGGTTTATTTTTTCGGTATCATGTTTAGTAGTTTTTTTTATATAGGCGTATGTGTTAGGCCTCATGTCGCGGATATTTTTTGATCTGAATAAATCAGTGCTTTTGTAAAAAAAAATTCTTATTTTGTGTCGAGCAAATTTTTTTTATAAAGGAAAGAGGGGGGTGGGGTTTGTAAAGTTTTTTTTTTTGACGGATGAACAGTAACACCGCCGGGCCGGGCCGATGGGCTACACTGTTCATCGATGAACAGTAGCCCGAATACTGTTCTTCGATGAACAGTGATTTGGCATCTTGAAAGGGTGACACATGACTTGTGAAATGAGTATATATATAATTAGGTAATTAGAATTTGTCAACTTCGAATTTTAATTTCGAATTTGTTTCGGAATTTGAAAATGTTAGATAATAAAGGCCCGTAAGCTTGTTGGGTTTGGCCCGTTTAGTTGCTAAGGTTAGGTTAATTTGTTTTTTATTTAATATCATGTAATCTTTATTGTTTAGTGAATATGATAAATATATTTTTAGCATTCTTTTAGACTCTACATGGTATCAAGATCTAGGTTGAAAATAAATAAAAAGAAGAAAATATTGTTTTGGTTTCTTATTGGATGATCTCTGTGATTTCGAGTTGAAGATTTGTGGATCGTTGTTTTGGTTTCTTAGTCACCAACAATTCAATTATGGATAGTTTTGTTTTTTGTTTGTGTTGGTAACTATTATTAGTTCGAAGTATAAGATCATGGGCATATATAAAATTAAATTAAGTGCATGTGCGATTTAGTTAGGGTGTTGATCGGCTCGAATTTGAATTCGGTTCGGTTTTCGGGTTCACCCGAATAACCCAAATTTCACTATTTTTAAAAAAGAAATTAATAATTACTAAATATTTAGCAAAAAAAATATTTCAAGCATAAAAAATATTTTTTTATATTATGATAAAATTTTAATGGTATATATATATATATATATATACCTTGTAGTACTTTTTTGTAGACGACATTTGTATGAGTTATATATATATATATATATATATATGAAGGTTAAAATAAAAAGAAAAATATCCGTGAGAAGGATAAAAGGAAAACTTTTTAAAAAAAAGTTCTCAAAAAATTTCAAAAAAATTCTACAAAATCAGGTATGTTGGTGCATAAAACTTTTGTAAAAGAATTTTTTCTAATTTTGAGTTTTCATACGTTTTTTTTCATAATTTTTTTTCGTCAAAAATATTCACTTTAAAAAAAACTTCCTTCACAACTTTTTTCATGCACCAACATACACGATCTTATGGAATTTTTTCAGAATTTTTTGAGAACTTTTTAAAAAAAAATTTCTTTTTTATCCTTCTCACGAATATTTGTCTTTTTATTTGATCTTTATCATATTCGTGAGAAGGATAAAAAGAATTTTTTTTTTAAAAAAGTTCTCAAAACGAAAGGGTGGTCTTACAGGAGTTCCTGTGCGCAACTGAATTCCCAAATGGTTTATGATAATCTTCTCACCCTCTTCGTCACAAAACCCAATTAGATAAACTATATTTGGATGTTTGAGACTGGAAAGAATAGAAATTTCTCTCCAGAACTCAACGTCTCCTTGCTCTTGATTATGATCTAACCTCTTAGCGGAAACATTTATTAGCTCCCCGGAGCGCAAGAGTTGCCCTTTGTAAATGTTGCCCAATCCACCTTTCCCAATTATATTATTTTCAGAAAAATTGTTGGTGGCTTTTAGTATTTCTTCAAGTGGGATTCGTAAGTGATTAAACTGGGTGATTGAGGTTGACATGTTTCGATTTTCTCTGGTAAAGTTGGGGAAGAAGCTCAAAATGAATTTGGGTTTCAAATGAATGAATGTGTTGGTGTACGAAGTTGTTGGGGCTATTTGTACACCCTTTCGAGTCCCATTTTTATATGATCAAGTTTCACTTTGTTAATTTTTTGTAAGAGTATAATATACTACATATATATAAATTGAAAATCTTTTTCCATTATATTAATGGCCAAGGAATTCGAACTCGTTCTCATATTGTAAAATTCAGGTTTAATGCTACATTTTATCACAAAATTAACTATCTAACAAATACAAATGTTAAAGCAAAATGTACAACATTTATTTCATCAATGCTCTATGCATATGTTACAAGTATAAAGTAATTAAACATACTAATTAATGTTATTTTTAAAACACTTTTATAATGAAAAATACATAGTTATTAACACATTATGAAACAAACATACAACACACCAATCAAAATAGGGTATACACTTTATATGCTAACTAAGTTGATGGTATAGAATATGTGTTTGAAAACCTTACCGGAAACCAACGGGTTTCAACTTTGAAGGGGGGCCGGAGACCTACCGATTCGGCTAGCTAAAAAACATTTCCGTCCAAAAACAAAACAGAATAGGACCTGGTCGAGAGCCTGTAAAAACCGGTTTAATCGGGTCGGAACTGTTATCAATGCATATTGAAATCTTTTTCTTTATTTAATGGCCAAGTAATTCAACTCGTGAAGCATATTGTATAATCATTTAATGCTACATTTTATCACAAAATCAACTATCTAATAAATACAAATGTTAAAGCAAAATGTACAACATTTATTTCATCAATGCTCTATGCATATGTTACAAGTATAAAGTAATTAAACATACTAATTAATGTTATTTTTAAAACACTTTTATAATGAAAAATACATGTTATTATACACATTTTACAAACTTATAAAACACACCAAACTTTATACACTTTATATGCTAACAAGTTGATGGTATATATGGTTTTGAAAACCGGACCGGACCAACGGGTTCAACGGGAAACCGGAGAAGCCACCGGTTCGGCTAGCTAAAAAAATTCCGTCCAAAAACAAAACGGATAGGACCGGTCGAAGCCGGTAAAAACGGGTGAATCGGGTCGGACTGTGATCATTATTTTAGTTTTATCTGATTAATCAGTTTGTCATTATTATTTTGTTGACCCCTAGACTTTAATTATAAGGTAACCATCGCTGAAACACGTGACTACCGTGATAGTTTTATTAAGAGAGAATTGCAAAAATGGTCCTTGTGGTTTGGCCAAATTGCAGATTTGGTCCGTTGAATTTCGAAATTGCAAAAACAGTCAGTATTTTGAAGGTTTGGTTCCACTTTTGGTTCTTGATCGAACAAAAATGACTAAAATACCCCTCTCAGCGGATGTTTTTTGTAAAAGAACGGAGGGTTAATTTAGTCATTTTAGTTCGACCAAGGACCAAAAGTGAAACCAAACCTTCAAAATATGGACTGTTTTTGCAATTTTGAAATTCGACGGACCAAATCTGCAATTTGGTCAAACCACAAGGACCATTTTTGCAATTTACTCTATTATTAATAAAAAAAAGGTAAAAAATACCTTACAAAGTGCCAAAACTAAACGGCAAGCAAATATTCCCCAAGAACAACTCGTCTCACTAAAACCAAACAACTAAACAAAACTAAATCAAGTTGCACTTTGTAATGTGAATAAAAATATGTTATTCTTTAAATTAAGTGATCAAGCTGTCGATGGATTAGTCTCGTAATTTTCCTAATTATATGATCATGATCAAGCTGTAAGGGTATTTAATGATCAAGTTTATTAGTTATTTTAATTTTGTTAAACGGAGGGTTGTGTATCATCGTGTCATGGTTTCAAGTCGTGGGAAAAAAATGATGTCACGTCATTACTTTTTTCCATGACATCATTTTTTCACATGACACTAAAAATCCACTCTCTCGTTGGCACCACAAAATGTGGTGCCGTGGGAAAATACTTTTTTTTCTTCATTTATATAATTAAGAGTTAAGTACATTTTTGGTCCTTGTGGTTTGGTGCGTTTTTCACTTTTGGTCCAAAATTCAAAAAATGTTTGGTTTTGGTCCAAAAGACATAGTTTCGTTCCACTTTTAGTCCAAAAATTTTAGTCTAAATTTACGGAATTGGACTAAAAGTGGAAGGAAACTATGTTTTTGGAACAAAACCAAACATTTTTTTGAATTTTGAACCAAAAGTAAAAACGCACCAAACCACAAGGACCAAAAATGTACTTAACTCTATAATTAAATAAGGACTAACGGTGTAAACTAAATAGGGACTAACTGTGCAAGAAAAACATTAACAAACGCAAATAATGTAAATTTATATAACACAAAGTTTAAAGTGAAAAAATAAAAAAAAATACAGTATAAAACTTCCACCTTCTTCCTCCTATAATACATGCAACTTTAAGATCTCATTACAATACAAAACAAACACAAATAAAAACGCAAAAACACAAATATAAACACAAAACCTCACACAAAAACACAATACCAACTTGAAAAAAAAAGAAGAAAAAGTGACTTTCGCGTGGGCTGGATATGTCAGCGCGATGCCTTATAACGCGAGGCCCGGTGTGGTTGGCATGAGGCTTTTGTGGGCTGGTGACATGGCGTCACCGTACCCTCCTCTTTAAGTTCTTTTATTTTATTACCATGTTGGAATAATAAAGTTAGACTATATACACTTGCACATTACAAAGATTTACTATAGTTTTATAGATATTTTCTGACAGGAAATTTTTTTTGGTCAAGTGTTTTTCTGGTAAATGTATTACTTCAAAAAAAGATTTTATACAAAGGATGTGGGTGAATCCCACACCTTAGCCCGTTACATAGGTACAAAACGAACATAACAATCACAACTACTCCGAAGGAGGATACAACTACAACGAGATTACAACTGACTCAACACACATAAAAAATAATATATTTCTTCTTCCGACCACGGACCGTGATATCTAAATCATCACAAATAGCCTGAAGTTCATCAGAGATATCATGACTTTCATACAAATCGTCATCATACGGGTCGTAGTCATCATCCCATTTTGTTTCAACTCCATTGTTCCAACAGGCTATTAGTACCATAACCTGTGTCACTTCCACCTTTAAAACTCGTTGAAGCCATTGAATTTGTGATTTCATCAAACACAACTTCCACTTCACTATCACTATCCACATTACTCGTAGCAACAAGTGAGTTCCCGTCGCCAATCACAAACATAAGTTTACCATCAAGAATTTGGCGTTCTAGTTTATCGATCTTATCTATAATAGGAGTATTACTAGAACTACCATGCGCCACATTTAAGGACCTCTTCCCAATTGCCTTTGAATTTCCCTCATTCGTACCCAAGTCATCATCATTCCCACAGAGTTAAGAGTGTAAAAAAGATTTGAATTACTTACCTCTTTACTGGGCATTTCAGCTTGCTTCTTTTTACCACTTGTGTTGGCACCATTTGGACCAACCTGGACACCTCGAGTAGCTTGTCTAGGATTCTTTAAATTCTTCATCGCATCCGAGATGATCTTCTTAGGACACTCATCCAGAACGTAACCAAATACTTTGCAACTTAAATGCTTGGGAGGTTTCCACACATACTCAACACGTATAGTGCACATATAGAATCCCTCGCCAACAAGTTTAGGCATAGCAACAAAGATAGTATCTTTCAATTCTATATTATCTCGGAGCTCAATCATTGCTCTAGCATAACTTGACCTACCCCTTGAATGCATGCACATGTCAGATGTATAAGAGTCAAGTATCAAGGGAGTACAAGTTTAGTAGCAATGACACTCAATCCATCCTCACTAAACACTATCATTGGAAGACCATGCAATTTAACCCAAACTAGGACATTACCAACATCTTCTTTTATTAAGTTCACATCTGGATCCTATTTTTAAAAAATAAATGGATTATTACAATGAACCAAGGACCATTCTCAAGCATTGCATCCATTCCATCCTTAGAACTAAACTTGAAGAAAAATAACATGTTAGACGGGTTTAACATAGATTTGACCAGTCCATATTTACTCAAAGTGTTCTTGACATAGTTATCAACAACGGGGTAAGCCACTCGTTTCCCCTAAAAAGAAAGCATATACTGTATTATCATATCATTCACTAATAGCCCGAATGGACTCCAATGGGACAACTTCAGCCCCGTTTCACGTTGATGCAATAAAAGTGCGAAAGTTCACACTTTTCATACTTGGTTCACAAGTAACTAACTTAGCATATGAAGTAGGCCCCAAAAACTTCGGACCAGAACTAGGAGTAGCAGGTGAATTAGAAACATTAATCGTAACATTACTTTCATTTGAAGTATCAGTAGACTGCCCACATTCCCTTCCTGTGTATCACTTTTATTCCCAGAACTAAACACTTTCTTGACCATAGGACCATCCAAACTACTAAACACGGGCTCGTCTACAATAAATGACACCATGGGATAGTCTACCACATATGGTACGACAACCTCCTTGGTTGCAACATTATCCGAAACCTGATTATTTTCCTTCACACCTCTCCCACCCCTACTCTCCTTGATGCGGATCGTTAACCAAATGGCCACAATCAAGAATGGAGAACAACT
The DNA here is from genome assembly GCA_026074375.1 of Tanacetum coccineum. Lineage (NCBI taxonomy): Eukaryota > Viridiplantae > Streptophyta > Magnoliopsida > Asterales > Asteraceae > Tanacetum > Tanacetum coccineum. The sequence goes on from BQNB010048076.1 coordinate 25,074, forward strand.
CAAAGAATAAAGTACCCGAAGGTTTTCTTGTATTATTATTAAAATTGAAAAAAGATGTCTTCCAGAGAAAACAACCCATACTTATAGGAAGAGTAGAATCAACCTAAATAAAGATTAGGTACTACTTTCCTATTCCTAAACATGTAATTGATTAGGAATATAAATTCCTAATCAAAGTTTTATTATTTCACATGAAACTTAAATAAAAAGGAAAGTAAATAACTTGATTAAATGTGAGATATGCATCCATGTTGATACTGTGATCCAATGCCCATGCATCATCCTCCTCGCCTTAAAAAGCACTCGCCCTCGATTCCATTTCGTCATCACTAGTACCAATATAGGGTGACAAATCAGCTACATTGAAGGTTGCCGAAACATTATAATGACCAGGTAGCTCAAGTTTATATGCATTGTCATTAATTTTCTTGAGAACTCGAAAAGGTCCATTAGCCTGTGGTTTTAATTTCCCAAAACGTCCAGCTGGGAAACGCTCTTTTCAAAAATAAAGCCAAACAAAATCACCTTCTTTGTATAAAACCTGCTTTCGATGTTTGTTGGCTTGATCTTGGTACTATTGATTATGTTTAGTAGTGCGTGTCCCTTCTTATTGATAATCAGAGGTGTTCGGTTCGTTTCTAATGGCCGAAATAGAGCGTAGACGTAGTCCGTGTCCTTTCTCAGAGGCATGGTTTTAAAATTTGTTAACGACCTTTATTTGAGTAAACCATTTTGAAATTTTGACAATAAATGTAGTTTGGAGCAACATTGTTTGAAATCCTTGGAAATTATAGTCATGCGAAAAGATGTCTGTAGAAATTTAGGTATCGACTAAGCGATTTTTCGTATGTGATCTGGATTTTGACTCTCGAGAAAATTGACATTTGAACATGTATTCGAAGCGATTTGTATTTAAAAACCATCAACCACAAAAAATCCTAAATTTTTGTACTTCATAAGGTTTGTAAGAAAACGTTTCAATTGTATAAAAATTTTGACCGAGAGACTTCGGGTCGTCCATATTGGTACCATCTTCGGGACACGAACACTAGGGCGGGTACTGTAACTACGGCTGACGTGAAGAACTCAGCTCTAAGGTTATTATTTTCTCATGACTCCTATTGTCCTATTTGTAGTCTCCAAGATCCTAACTGTATAACAAGTCCACTAATTGCGACTACGCTAGTCAGTGAGTTGTTCTTAGTGTGACTAAGGATGTAATCCAATTCATCGGCTTAGGATGTTGTGTATTCAAATTTTCTGACAAAGTAAGTAGGGTGGGGGAGATAAGGCATGTGATAACCGTGACGTGATAGAATAAGACAACAACTGAGTAGTTGTGTACCCAAATTAGTGTATGAAGAAAATATTTCAAAATAGTGTTTTCGAAATAGTATATCTCAAATCAGTATAAATAAAATAATTTATCCATATATTGTATTCGACGTTGGTCGTCTGACAAATCAATGTTGGGACGCGTTCGAAATAGTGCTTAGTATAATATTTAGAATAGAAATAATAGTATAGGTCTGCTTGTATATAGGATTAAGCAGTAGCAAAGTATATATGAGTATGCATGGCGACATATAGAGCATTGCAAGGTAACCATGTCAATCAAATATCAGCGATAGAGATCATATAGTAGTATAAGTATAGATAAGTAAGGCCACGTGTAAAACTTGCAAGGCAAATATGCAAGATAAGCATGGGCAATAGTGGTAAAATATTAGAAATATGATAAGCATTCAGGGCAACACGTAATACAGACAAGGCAATCATGTAAGTCAATAGCAAGCAATGATGATTCAAGTAATAGCAAGCGTAAGACATTCATCAGGCAATAACATAACATATAAAACAAGTATGTACACATAAGGTCGAGGTGATTTTTAGGTGATCTTAGAATTTCATGTTCCCCCTTCCTCTAACATAACTTAAGAAAACTACCCCTATCATTTCACGATCCTTCGTGAATTAGGCATTGTTAATCAGGCTATGCATAATTTAGGAAAACTATAAAATGCTTGGGCTAGTCAACTTTCGTCATGTTTTAGGTTTTGCAAAAATGTTTTTGTTGGTTATAGTTGTGTTTTTATTTTTGAAAAATGACATTCTCTATAACCTGACTCTGATACCAATCTGTCACACCCCGCTAAAGCGGAAACATGGGATGCGACATAATGATTACATCGCACAAGATACAAGATGTACCAAGGTTTGTTACAAGAAATATAGATTACAACATTTAGGAAATACAACCTTAAGTAGTTAAAAACCCTTGTCTTTAAAAAACGCCCTGGTAGTAGAGGTCTTTGATTTTCGTATACCAATCTAATAACAATGTTGATCACACCTGAAAATGATACTTGAAAAGGTCAATATAAAGTTGGTGAGCTCGTAGGTTTAGAGAGTAAACCCAGTTGCTGTGCTAGAGTTTAAGTAGTGGACAATTATGCAATATGAAAATAGTATGCATGCAATTGTATATAGAATTCTAACATAAAATCACATGATATCATAACACTCAAGCCAATCAAAAATCCATAGTGTTCCACGTGCATATTGTCCTCCGAACCTATCGCCTACCAGCTGAAGCTAACCCTAGGTCGGTAAAGTTTTCCTTGCATATTGGTTCACATAGAACTCATGCACAAAATGATTTGTTTCGCATAACTTGTTCTAATAGTCCTCATGTCATTCACATAGTATTCATAGGCACATAGCATTGTCCAAAAGAAATAAAAGTTTTGCACAGATGAAAAACATTGAAAAGGCATTTGAGTATCATTTTACCCAATAGAAAAGTGTTTAAAAAGTGAGGCTATGAGAACTCACCTTAACAAGATGATAAGTAGCTGGGTATATGACAGTCAAACAACGGCGTACGACAGCTTCCAGACATGACCTAGCAATTAGTTTGACTTAGCTTTATGTTTGAAATGTGTACTTAAAAGTAATGCATAGGAGTTTTTAAAAAAAATTGTGTTACTGCTTTTATAATATTGGTTGCGTTGTAGTTGGTGATTTAGACACGAAGAAGATATGCTAAGTATGTACTTCAGATTATATATACTTATACTATTTAAGAAAATAGACAAGTAAAATACAAGACTTAGATAATAAACTTGATGTGTCGTTGTGTGGTGTATATTTTTATGATTCAAGTTTTAACTTTATATTTTACCGACTTAACCAAAAACAACACTTTAACGGGCAGTGTACCCGGTCAGTGGTAGATTCGTGGTAAGTAGGGTGTCGAATACTTGAAGCGATGTTAAATCTCTTAATTTATTAATATTTTGGTTATCTAATCTAAGTTAATTCTAATCTAAGTCAAACCTATGCTAATCCTATGTTAGTTCTAATCCTAATTCTAAAAGGTAAAAGGGGGTTTCAGCCTGAGAGATTGGCATGGGTTTGGTTGGTGACTACAATCAATTCAAGACATTTTAACCTACGCAAGCAAATTAACAGAAGATAAAAGAGCGGTCGAGCCTTTTGATAGAAAATTGTATTAGCCATCATTAATCCGATTAGAAGTTGGTTTGTTTATTCAGTGCAATGATTACTTATCTCGAAGAGGCATATCATTCTTAGACTTAGGCGGAACTTCATCCTAAGACCTAGACACATTAATTCTGTCACAATTAAAGCATCCACATAAAGCATCTTTATTTGCTGATTATAATCTATCTTAGGGATTAAAACAATGGTGATCTTGTTAAACCCTAGCTCATAGAGACTTTACCCACTTACTGCTTAATGGTAATTTATACTCTAGTAGTCTACTTGTCCAACTATCCAATGTAATCATAACATTATTTGTTGAATTATCTAGATTCACCTACTAGTCAACATGTTCAATAAACCAATTGCAATTTCCGTTAACTAGTTAAGCCAGAAGCGTATCCTTAGCACAATTTTAGAAGGATAATATTTGTGATCCTATGATTCTAGATGTATAAATTATTATATGGAGAGCTATCCCGGCATCTAGATTACTTGGTCCGTATCACTAGATCTAGTTGAAGGATAGGTCGCGTACAAAAGCACGTAAACAAGTATATTGATAAACATAAACAAGCACACATTGATAAATCAAGCAATCGAGATATAAACAAAACCAAACATTCAGATCTTCATAATAACGGCTAATACCCATAGGTATTAGCCTTCAAACATCATAATTAATACAAGAGTAACGGCTTAGCCAAGGTAAACTAACCGAGTTAACGAATGATACCAAAAACTGAAGGGTTAAGTCCATTAATTAGAAACGTACTTTCCAAAATTTACACATCTAGTAAACACACTTGTTTTATTACTAATCTAGGCATCCAAACTTTCAAATTTGTAACTATACAGTAAATATGTCATCATGTTACCGGTTGAGAATTAAAAATAACCGACACGTTATTTTTTTAATTTTTTTTCATAACTAGGATTTGCAATTTATTATAGGATGTTGACTGGTCTTAAGAAACACTTCAATAATTATTTTACTAACATATCTAAGTTGACATTTGACTTTCTCTACCATCTTTAATAATTCATTTGCTCCGGTGACAACCCAATACCACAGTGGATCTTCTAGTCCCCTCACCATCGGATTCCGGCCACGTCCATCAGATTCTGACAACATAATAAAACTCATAAGAATCCATATATCAAACATATACACTTTTTCATTTGTTACAAAAAAAACATATACACCTTTGCTTAAGATCTCTGAACAAAATGCAAACCTAAACTGAACCAACTGGGTTATATTTTTTTTTTTGGTAAGATCATGTTTATCAATGTCAAAAAAAAAATTCAACCTAACATGCCATGTTATTTTGCAACCCAACATGTCCACTGCCTCATTGAGGTAGCAAGAACTTCCAGGTAGTTTGACAAAAAGCAACAAAACCACAAAATAAATTAATTAGGCTGGAAACACAAGATCAATTCCAACATGTCGACAAATGAAACTAATTCATTAGGCTGGAGACATAAAAAACATCAACCCAAAAACAGATTTCACAAAGATAGTGAGGACGAATTCGTAGATCCGAAATCCATTTCATTGGACTGGAAACCCAAAAACCAATTCGTAGATCTGAAATATTAAACAATAAAATAAAATATTGGCTATATAACCTCTAAAGATATAACAAAAAACAAAAGATAGTGAGGACGAAGATTGTGGTGGCCGGAGGTGGTTGTGGCGGTAGAAAGTGATTTGTGGGTAGGGATGGCAACGGGTCGGGTTTGGGTCGGGTTTTATTAAACCCGTACCCGCACCCGTTTATTATTTCCAAACCCGTATCCGCCCCAATACCCGATGGATACCCAGTTAGTATTATCCATCTGTTTTTCAGGTTTACCCGCGGGTTTCAGTTATCCGCAATTGAATATTCGTTGAAAATGAACAATGTAAGAAAAATATGATTTCGTTCCTAGACATTGTAAAATATATGCCTAAGTATGAGGTGTAAAAATGATCAATACACAATTACACTCTCATTACTATTGTAATGATTTCAAGTAAAATAATTATGTATACAGGTTCAATGGATAATTAAATGATTAAATAAACAAACAATTGCAGCATTAAAGATAAAATAAAGATGATAAAAGAAGAACCTTGAGATATAAACTCCGAAGATAAAAGAACTGATATGAGAATTGAAGAATCAGGCGTGACTAATTATTTGTAATTACTAAGATATGGTTGATAAAAATAACTTTTAGAATACGAGTAGTCAAATATTTTATACAAGGCTAGGAGCCCAAATTGGCCTTATATAAAAATGGCAATAATAGCGAGTACGAATTCAGGTAAACGGGTACGGGTACGGATACGGGTAAACGGGGTGGGTATTACCAAAACCAGCAACCGAACCCGTACCCGATAAAAAATAATATTTCTACCCGAACCCTTATCTAAACCCGCCAACCCGTCCCTGAACCCGACCCAACCGGTTCGGGTTTTGGTTTTCCCCATCGGTTTCGGGTGCTTTTGCCATCCCTATCTGTGGGTGGCAGCAAAAGAAGGGTGTATATGGCGGCGGAAGAAAGTGCAACTGACAACGATGGTTGGTGGTTGTGGTGGTTAGATAAATAAAGGGAGTTTAAGGTTTTAGTGTTTGTGTTTATTGTGTGTGTGAAGAGGAGTATGAAGATGAATTGATGTTTTTTTTTTCAGATCGGGATTTGTTGATATGATGATGATGATTTGGTAGGTGTGAGGGAAGAATAATAAGTCATATACTAGTAATATCTACCTCGATTATACACGTCATTTAAAATAGATAATGTGTAAAATTTTTAATGACATGGAATTTTAACAGGTCATATTTACTAAATATATAAACACTAACAAGTTACAATTACTAGATCGGTAATAAAACAAGTGTGTTTACTAGATGTGTAAATTTTGGAAACTACGTTTCTAATTAATGGACTTAACCCAAAACTGGAGGATTACAAAAGTATAAGAAATTACACGTTGTCTCCTATGGATTGGAATGCGTTGCAAGACCTCTTCTGCTCTTTTTCTCCTTTGAAAATCAACTTTTGTGGTTTAGGTATCGAGAATATGATTTAGCACACATAAAACTCGTTTTTGAGTTTTCTATTTATATTGTCTGGAAGTCGGTTCGATACGGCGTATCCAATGGGTTGGATACGGCGTATTGGGGGTTTCTTGGAGTAGGGACCACGTTTGATATCTTCTAGAATATTTACCTTCTATATCTTCAATACGGCATATTGGTCTTCTCTGGCACGGATACGCCGTATCTTCTTGATGGATACGACGTATTGTTTGTCAGAATAGTAATCTTCAATATCTTTGTTTAAGCTTCCATATGCAGTGCGTTTGCGAATATTCAAAGTACTCATAATTACTGCAATTCTCAAAAAAAAATAAATTTATTAAAACGATGTAAGTTAACAATTCTTTGCAATAATTATACAAAATGGGTTAATTACATGGGATAAATGATGCTATAAAATAGACGTTATTTGATGTCATTAAATATCCCCCCACTTGAATCCTACTTGTCCTCAAGTAGCCTTTAGAAGTTTATAAAAATGTATCCCTAAGGATATTTTCCGTTAAAGCATTTATTTGATCTATTACAAGTACACAACCAAACATCTCATGAAATAGGAAGATGAAAACACTCAAATCACTCAACTAATCTATGTGGTAACATGTAACTAATTCGCTTAATTGCTCGGTCGTGACGAGTATTTTATCATAAGCTTGGCAAGTATACACATACCCACCGCTAAATCTAAGGAGTAACACGTTTATAAAGGTAAATATGGGTTTGTATGATAAGGCTTAGGGTCTTAGGGTTGATTACTCTAACTAATCTTTATCGATACTAATATTTTAGGAGGGCGACAAAGACCATACATACACACCCATAACGACGGGATAGACACATGTGACAGCTCACTCCCACCTTGAATAAGCTAAAGAGTAGGAATAGTAGAGTAATATAGGGTATGGATCTTCTAACTTTCACCAATAGTAATAAACCAACAAGGCAGCTAAGATATGCATACAAGGCCGTAACGACGGAATAGACATGCACGCTCGATCACATCCTCATTCGCATAAAACCCATGGTTAATGATTAGGAAAGAGAATTAAATTGTTGTTAAATAAAAATTATGAAACAAATAGATTAAGTCTAAAATACAAGTTGTTAGACACTTTTTCCTGACCGTTACCATAATAAAGACACAACTATTTACAAATGTCTTGATCATAGATAAAAAACAACAACCTAAGTTGGCGTTCCCGTAACGGTTAACTTCCTAATCATCCCATACTTTACATACTTTACAAGGCAAGTGACGATATCTTCCACTTTATACAATACTCTACATCGTTGATTTGTAAGACGTATCAACAAATAATTGATCCTCCGTGTAATTCCTTCTGTAATTGCGAAACAATTATCTTCAATTTTTCCTTCTCTTTTTTGTTGCGATTTTTCTAATTTTTTTGATTTTTTTGCTAATACTATACTATGAAACTCGGTGTAATTTCACCATCTTCATGATCATAATAATTCTGGATAATTCCTTCGATAATTCTTTCATTCTTCGAACATACCAATAATTGTGATGGTAGTAAAAATACATGAGTTTTGACTATAATATACATTCCCATTTGCGATGTGAAAATTTCTTCCAACCGTACAAAAATTGACACAAGACTCGGGAAATACAAACTTTACACTTTAAGCAACTATCAACTGTAAAATAAACTTAATCTAACAGGGTAGGCTAAGGTGTAACGAAACAAATAATTGGTGTAGTTCCTAAAGGATTGGATCTATGGGTTGTTCTAGGGGTATCTTACTCTTAAAGTGAGAGTAAACAAAGGGTTTATACGGGGGTTAACTAACCAGTATAGTTAGTTAATAAGCAGCATGTAAAGGCGATTTGGGTGTAATCCTAAAATTTACCAGTTTAAACAAGTTACTCCATCTAAATCCATAGTACTTATCACTACGGTCTCGAATAGATATACCAAGCCAAGTTCTAAAGTCTACAACATCACCGACACACTCATATTTTGTGGAATTTGGGTAAACATTTAGAAACGGATAAGGCTAAATCCTCACAATATCTAACAAGGGTTATTGTGTGCGGGTTATGTATCAACTAATTTTACAAAAGTATGCTTGATTTTTTTTAAATTTGAGCATAGTTTAAGCATTTTAGTGCAAAAATAGGACAAGTAAACATTCTAATAACATCCCCCACTTGAATTATTGATTGTGGTTGTCGTAAGGACTTCTATAAGAAGTTTTACAACTCCCTAGGCAGTGTACCTAATCGTTGTAGTGTAGTATAGGCAAGACTAGGGGGTTGTTATCATTCTCTAGAGGAATAGGTTAGGAAGGCTTGATCACGGTCTAACAGAATTCTAGGGGTTGAGAGAAGATTATTTTTGTATTTTTATATTTTATGAAAGCATGTAAAATTATATATTTGAAAGGTTGGTTGGTTTTAGCTATTAAACTAAATATAAACTATGCTAATGGTGATAACAATATAATAAAAGATTGTATTTATTTAATCATGTATTACTCCCTAGATTGCTTCTTCTAGTGTTGTTGCTCTGTCACACTTGTGATGATCTATGTAACTATTTACTAAATCATGAACGAATTACACGAACCCGCCGTCTATTTAATATTCCATTAAGGCAATGCACAAGTAAGGTAGTATGAAGACTATTACAAGGCCCCTAAGAGTATATTAAATGCATTTGAAATATATTAAGAGTGAATCAACCATATAAGGGGCAAGGTAGTATGAAGACTGTTACCCGATGTTATCCTTTCTACACAATCATGTTTACCTAGACATATCAACAGCGATACAGACAAAAGCTGGTTTTCTAAGACCTAACATGCATATTCATCACAAGAAGCAACACCACTAAGATCTACATCCTAGGTTTCATAAATCATAAATAAACACAATAGAAGGTTTAGCCAAGCATGTTAAAGATAAAGCAAGAGTAGATAAGAATCACACAACAAGACATATTGAATGATTAAGATAGTCTTAGTTGATTAAAACATGAATTGAAGGAAGTACAATAGGGTTTTAAGGCCCTAAAATCATTCCTAACAGCTGCTAAACGAACTAGGGTTAGTCCCTTTCTTTTACTCTAAAGTTACCCACTTAAAACCCTAAAAACAGATTTGTATATATAGGAAAATCACTGTGACAGCGTCGCATTTTAATCGTGACGCCGTCATGAGTAGAATATTCTAGATATTGGGCTGGACGCCGTTGTGAAATCTTGTGACCCTGTTATGGTGGGATTTGTGACGGCGTCACGTGTGATTTGTGATGCCGTCTCCAGCCTCTGAGTAGAATTTCTTGAGAGATGTTGGTGTAGGTCCGTAGTCTTGTCTGTTTATTCTCCAAATGAGCCCAAGTCATGTGTATTTCCTCGAAATGCCTTCCAAATGCTGAATACATGAAAAAGAACGATTAAGTACCTATTTTAGGCATAAATGCATGATTTAGGGGGTTAAATGACCCTGAAAAAATGTATAAAATGACACCTCATCAAATACCCCTACACTTGAGATTTGCTTGTCCTTAAGCAAATAAGCTTTTCTACCTAGACAATAGCAATATGAGGGTCATTTTAACTTACTCTTTAAAAGTATTTTACAACACAACCTTCTAGACCTCATAATTAAAAGCTCATAAAGTATATACTAGCACCTCACATAAGTGTTTGGGATTCTCTCTTTCACTCGGGTGTATAATAAATTATAACAAAAGGGGGAAACGGAAAATCAACACTCATTACCTGTCATAGCATATAAATTACCATAGGCTTGGTAAAGGATCAAACCTCCACCGCTAGGCACAAGCATTATTCATTACTATCTAAGAGTTCTTTTCAAGGGTTATGGGGTGTAGGTGTAAGATAACATATAATGGAAACGAAAATGGATGGGATACATTTGGGTGGTGACTTTGGGTGAATTTGGAGTGGAAGGGTTAGCTAATTATTTACACGAATACACGCTGGTTTGGTTGCTAAGCCAAGACTCGGATGAAGATATACAAACTCTACACAACTCTACACCAATCTCTTTATTTTTCTTTTCTTTTTTTAATTAACATAATACATCATAACATGAGGTTTATAACACGTACCCCTACACTTGAGCTTTTACATGCTCGATATTTATAATCTAACTAGTGACCTGATTTAAGGTGGATCAAAATAACATGGAGATCATGTAACAAATATATGATGGTATTGACTTAACTTTTCTTCCCTATTCTTCCACGAAATAAATACTACCATGAATCCCAATCGTCCCAAAACAGTATTTACAAGGATAAGGACTTAGCAACCGTGTACTTAAATAATTAACTTAGGTTAAAACAATAATGTACTAAAAATAAGTACATACAAGGTGGGCTAAGGTGATTTGGGTGTAACAATTGGTTTAAGGGTGACAATGCTCTTCATTAATAGTCCGGCTTACAAAGAAAATTACGAGAACCGTGAAAAAGATAGGCTCAGAGGGTTGTACTAGGGGTATCCTGCACTAAAAATGAGTGCATGGCAAGGGTGTGGGATAGTTATATGATCGATGTGACCATCATAACAATTACAGGTTTAAAACATGGGTTAATCCTAATGCCTCTTATCAAGCAAATCTTAATGCTTACTATGCGGTCTCGGAATGCATCACAGTAACAAGTTCTAGAATTTAATATACTACCGGTACACTCTCATAATCCTAAAGTAACTGATACCAATGTTCCAAAAAAGGCGACAAAACCACGCATACACATCTGTAACAACAGAATAGACAAACGTGATTGCTCACTCCTTAACTCGAACAAGCTAAAGGTATAATTTCTAAGGGTGAACCTCACATTTTGGGGGTGGAATTTGAGGGTTTTTGTGCTAGTAATATAAATTCTTATCCATGAGACGCTATTAATACTCGGTTTTCATCAGTATGTGTCATAAAAATTTTAAATTTGGGTCAAAATTACCTCTTATGCTATGTTTTGATATATTACCCATCATTTTAAAGACAAAACAAATGACAAATGAAAGAATAGTTTCCAAGGCTTATTTTCCCCATACACTTAAGTTGAACATTGTCCCTAATGTTCTATAAAGGTACTTGTAAAAACAAATTAAAGGAATAATAAAACAAGAAAAAGAAACTAGTACTTCCATGGTTTGCTCAATAATGGAGAAGAAACATGCGATAACTGGTTAAATCATCCTCCAAGAATCATCCAATGAAACTTCCTAATAACTTCCAACTTCTTCTCGTCAAATATAACCTGTAATCAAAGCCAAACACAACTACACCAAGCATAAAATATGCGATATACAAATATACAATATGAATTTAAGGTTTGACTCAATAAAGCAGTAAAGATAGGATGAGAGAATTGTCAAACTCAATGGTTTTGCAGGTTTATAACAGAATAGTACATATTTTAAATGTTATGCAAGTTTTATTTTTAAAAATAATTAAAAACTTTAAGTTTTTTGGACACGGGCGTTTGACGCCGTCACAGGTCTCGTGGTGACGGCGTCGCGTGTAAATCGTGACGCCGTCTCCACGTTCTGTGAAAATATTTTTTTTTTGTTTTTGATGAAAAGTTTCCTGCACTTGATTCCATAAGTTAATTCCTATACAAATAGCTGCATAAAACCTTAGATTTGACAATTTACTCATATGACTCGAAACTGACGCAAATTAATCTAAACAAATTATTTAACATGCTTGAACATGGTTTTAAAACCGGATAGATTCCCCTACACTTATTGTTTGCCAAATACCTTTGATTGAAATTAAGACGAGGTTAAAAAAAAACAAAGCATGATTACAAGATAGAGTTCGAACATGATAGAATAAAATCAAAAGAATAAAACACAAGACACTCCTAATTGCGAGAAAAGTAAAATTGGGTTGCCTCTCAGGAAGCGCTTTTCTTTATTTTACGAGTCTTGTAGCTAGACTCAAAGTCACACGTTTCTACGTGTTGTAGAAGTGGTCCAAGTCGATGATTTCCCTTGGACTTTCTCTTTCGGAGAGCTTCCTAGTAGTGGGGATTGACTGTAGGGTTTTGGTAAACTCCTCTCCATCTGGACCGATCAGTCTAATCTTGGCGTGCTATGCTCCATCTTTGTTTTTGGGTGGTTTGTCCTAGTTAATTGGTTTTTTAATTAGGTCCTCTGATTCCCAGATATTACTTTTAAGGTTAATGGGTATGGCTCCTAAAAATTCTACCATCCTCCTAAATACTAAGGTATCCTTAAAAGGATTGAGCTCGGCGTCTCTAGCAATTTCCCATTCTCTGGGTAAATGCAGTCTAAGAAGTCCTTCCTATCATAATAAGGGGTTTGGGCGCCTATTCCATCCGAGTGAGGTCGTGGTTTATATGACTCCCGTTTTCTAAGTGTGGTCCAATAAGGTGCTTCCTCCTCACCTAAGTCTACTCCTTTTACTCCGAATACCGACCTAGTGATTCCTTCTCCTACCGCTATTTTGGCCATCCTACAATCTATAACTGTATTGGCGGTAGTTAGGAATCCTCTTCCTACTAGCAAAGGGGTTTTGGTGTCCTTATTCATACCGATCACGTAGAAATCATTTAACAGTTTGAGTTTCCCTATGTGGACTTCTACGTCTTTAACAATCCCAATGGGGTAGGATTTGGTTCCGTCAGCCAATCCAAAAACATGGCCAGTCTCTTCTAATAGTCCGATGTTAAGCTTTTTAAAGAGGTAAAGTGGGATTATGTTTACGCATGATCCTAGATCGGCCAAGGTGTCAAAAGGTTTTAAGTCCCCTAATCTACAAGGTAGAGTGAATAGTATGGGGTCTTCCATTTTTGTAGGTACTTCTCCTTAGACGAATGCTGATCCGTGTTTGCCTAGTTCTAAGCTCTCTACGTATTTATCTAATATGGAATTATAAATTGGAGCGTGAGCTAGGACTTCAAGAACTGGTAGGTTAAGATTCAAATCCAAGAATTCATCTTCAAGAGTTGGTTTGGGTTCTTCTAGTTTTTGTGGTTCGATTTCAATCTTAGGTTGCCGTAGGCTTGTTTGGGAAATGGTTGCCTCCTTGAAACGTGCCTTGATAGCATTGATTGAGGTGGAATGGTGAGATAAGCATTGGGGATCAATTGTCGGATAAGAACGAGCAGACAAAACTAGGGTAGTACTTAGTTTTGGGTTCTTAACCGTATCGCTAGGTAGTGTGCCATAATCGATCTGATGGCAATCAACCTAAGACATTTTTGTTGGTCATCTCGCTTTGCTGTTGTTTGAAATCGGCTTCAAACTTGGACAGTCTAACATCTTGAGATGCCATGAAGTTGGATACTAATCCTTCTAGATTTGATTGATTGTTAAAGTTTTGAGGACGGTTGTTGAAGGAACAATTTGGGTTTGAACCGTTGGATTGAAAATGGTTAGGTGGGTTTGAAAAATTATTTTGAGAATTTTGGGGTTGTCTCCACCTAAGGTTTGGGTGACTTTTCCATGATGGATTATAGGTGTCACAAAGATTATTTTACTCGGGCTTGAAAGTATACCACTTTCCTTCCGCTTCATTGGTACGCGAGGATGCGTATTCAACAAAGGCTTGTTCGGGGTCTTCCATACAATACTGAGTGTCATGGGGACCACTACAGATCTCACATGAGGTAATGATTTTGTTTACTTGGGTAGGTTGTGTCAGAGCAAGATGAGCTTTCATCAAGCGTTGGACTTGATTTTTGAGCTCGATTAGACAACGATCGGATGTACTCGGGACATCTTAAGGCAATGCGATTACCTTGACCGGTTTAGCGAAATCCCGTGGGTCGTTCCAACTTTTGTTGTCATAGAGGGCGAGGTCCTCTAATAATGCACATGATTCTTTGGCGTTTCGGTCACAAAGCTTACCACCGGCCGATTGGTCAATGGTTCGTCTTGTGACGGGATTGACATGGTCATAAAAAATTTAGACTTTGAGCCAATGGTCTATGCCATGATGAGGGACTTTTTGGAGTAAATCCTTAAAACGAGTCCATGCTTCGGATAGAGATTATCCAATATATTGTTGGAACATCATGATATCATTACGGAATTTTGCGGTCCTTCCCGGTGGAAAGAATTGAGCAAGGAATCGGGTAGTAAGATCCTCCCATGTGGTGATGGATCCTGTTGGAAGACATTCAAGCTAATTGCTAGCTTGATCGCAAAGGGAAAATTAAAATAAACGCAGACGCATTCTTTCCCTATTTTCACCGTCAAGGTCAAATGAGTCCACAAGTTTAAGGAAATTCTTAAGGTGTTGGTTTGGATCCTCGGACCGAAGTCCATGGAATGAGCATCCGTTTTGCACCAACCGGATGGTATCGGATCAAAGAGGTACCACGTTGTTCCCTACGGGGAGTTCGATGGCATTTCTATAGCCCTCATAGCTAGGTTTGGAGTAGTCTCTTAGAGTGCGGATAGGATTCTCGTCTCCCATGGTGATTGACGAGAATGAGTTACGACACAGATAACATAAAGAAAAGATAGATTATGAGAAAGCTAATATGCGGAAATTAAATCTTACTTGAAAGGATTCAAGCAAGTAGAACTAAGTTAAATTATGATCAATACCTAACTATTCCCTACGTAGCGGTTGTCGTAAGGACTTCTACAAGAAGTTTTACAACTCCATAGGCAGTGTACCTAATCGTTTGTTATCCCACTAATTTAATTCATTACACAACACTAACCTTTACCAATAAGCTAGAAAATAAGAAGAAAACTTAGAGAGAGAAAGTAGAGAGAGAAACAAAAGAGAAATATTAGATTAGAGAAAAGAGTGGTGAGTTACAAGAGATAGAAATGTAACCAACACCCTCTCCATGTGTGGAGAGGGTTCTATTTATACCTATGCCTTGCTATCTTGGCACTTGGGCTTTCTAAACGGGTTGGGCTTGGTTTAACTTGGGCTTTAAGCCCGAAACACAGACAATATTAGATTACTATCCAAGCCTGTTGAACCCGACTAGCCTATTACAATACAAGACCTAATTTGACTTTCTAAGACCGATAACATCCTTGTTTGACTTAATATAATTAAGGCTAATAATCTCCCACAATGTTAAGGTCTCTTTCTTCAAACTCCTCTGTACCACCGATGACATTGAAGATATGACATTTGACGTTTATGCTTTGCCTTGTTATGGTCTTGTCTTATTTTAATGGCTTTGTTCATCCATGCTTTGTGATCTTGATTTTGAGCCTTTATCTTTTGACTTTGAATTCTTGAGATTGTTATCTTGCATCATCTCCTTGACTTGAATAATCTTGATTTAACTTCCTTGATCAACTTATGCTCTTGACCAACATACTCATACTTGTTACATTCTTGTTTGATATATG
>BQNB010048077.1:9264-42747 GCA_026074375.1 Tanacetum coccineum
CTGCTTGATGAACTTCTGTTGACACTGTGGTGCGAGGCTTGAACCGTTTTGTTCAAACGTCATTTTACATTGAGTTTTGAGGCTTGATCTGTTGTGATCAAACGTCATGTTTTTGTATCATCATCTATGAATCCACTTTGACAATGGTTTCTGAGATATCAGCTTTTTCAGCAGCCATACTTTGAGATTTTTCTTGTTGACATTACATAAGGTACCTGCACTTAAATCAAGACTTTGTTCCTTCTAAACATTGATTGATGTACCTGCTTTAGACACCTGATTTAGACACCTTGATCTGGAGGAACAAACCTAATTTAGACACCTTGAGCATGGATGACCTATAAAACAATCTGAAGATTTATGAAACTAAAGTTAAAGGGTCATCAAGCTCAAACCAAAATTCACAAAATGTGGCTTTTATGTCGACCAATAACTCTGGCTGTTCTAATCAAACTCATAGTTCTAACTCTGCCAATACTGATAGTATGAGTGATGATGTGATCTATTCTTTCTTTGCAAACCAATCCAACAGTCCACAATTAAATGATAAGGACTTACAACAGATTGATGCTGATGACTTAGAAGAGATGGATCTAAAGTGGCAGATGGCTATGCTGACCATGAGAGCCAGAAGATTTCTAAACAAGACTGGAAAGAAGATTAGTTCCAATGGTTCTGAAACCATAGGGTTTAACAAATCGAAAGTGGAATGCTATAACTGTCATCAAAAGGGTCACTTTACGAGAGAGTGCAGGGCTCCAAGGGAGAACAAGAACAGAGAACATGTAAGGAGGAATGTGACAGTAGAAACAATAGAGATAAAAGCTTTGGTGGCTCAATATGGACTTGGGTATGACTGGAGTGACCAGGCTAAAAAAGGACCTATAAACTTTGCACTTATGGCATATACTTCTTCAAGTTCTTCAAGCTCATATTCCAAGGTATCTACTTGTTCTAAAGCATGCTTAAAATCTTATAAAACTCTCAAAGAACATTATGATAATCTGACAAAAGATTTTAATAAGTCTCAATTAAATGTAGGAGCTTATAAAGCAGGTCTATCATTTGTAGAGGCTAGACTAGATGTGTATAAAAAGAATGAGGTTATTTTTGAAGAGGACATAAAGATTTTAAAACTTGATATTATGTTGAGATATAATGCATTAACAGAGCTCAGAAAGAAATTTGAAAAAGCTAAAAAGGAAAGAGATGATTTAAAACTTACCTTAGAAAAGTTTAAAATTTTATCTAAGAATCTAAGAAAACTGTTAGAGATTCAAGTATGTGATAAGTTCAAGACTTGTGTAGGGTATGATAGTCAAGTGGTTGATAGTCAAGTGGTTGATAGTCAAGTGGTTGATAGTCAAGTGTTTGATTGTCAAGAGAATGATAAGTACAAAACAAGTGAAGGGTATCATGCAGTCCCACCTCCTTATACTGGGAACTTCATACCCCCTAAACCTAATTTGGTACTTGCAGATGAAGAAGAATATGTTTTTAGTAAGTTAATAACTAGTGTGCCTGCAGTTGAAACTAGTAAAGTTAAGACTAGTGAGTCAAAACATAAGTATGTTGGTGAACCACTTATTGAAGACTAGATATCTGACAGTGAGGATGAGAATGAGACTGAGTTTAAGTCTAAACAAAGAAAACCTAGTTTTGCCAAAGTAGAATTTGTAAAATCTAATGAGCATGTAAAAACACCTAGGGAGTCTGTTAAGAAGGTAGAGAATAATAAGCAAGCTAAATACGCTAGGAAAAACAGTCAAAGTCCTAGAGGTAACCAGAGAAACTGGAATAATTTGATGACTCAGAAGTTAGAAAGTAATTTTGAGTTTAAAAATAAAGCTTGTTATGAATGTGGCAGTTTTAATCATTTGATCAAAGATTGTGATTTTTATGAAAATAAAATGGTAAAAAAACTATATGGAACAATGCTAGAATGGTGAATCACCAAAATTCTCAAAGAATGACTCACCCTCATCCAAAAGGTAATTTTGTTCCAAAAGCAGTCTTAATAAAATCTGGCATTAAAACACTTAATACTGATGGGCAAAACTTTTCAAAAGCAACAGTATCAGTTAATACTGCCTACCCAAGACCAATAGTAAATAGTGCAAGGACAGCATCAAATGTTTTTAATATAGCACATTTACATGTTAGAAGGCCCCTTAACAAGTCTATAACAAATAAGAACAGTAATTTAAATGAAAAAGTTAATACTGTTAAGGGAAATGTTACTACTGCTAGGCCAAAAGCAGTAGTAAGTGATAATAAGGGAAATGAGGCTAATGTTGTTAAGGCCTCAGCATGTTGGGTTTGGAGACCAAAGCAAAAGGTTTTAGACCATGTCTCCAGACACAATGGTGTATCAATGAACTTTAAAAGATTTGACTATGTTGATGCACAAGGCAGATCCAAGTCTGTAATGACTTGGGTCCCCAAAGAGCCTGATTCTCTTAATTTTTATGTAGGGCAATCCACAACTAGAATTACAGGAAAAAGGAGTCATTGACAGTGGATGCTCTAGACACATGACTGGAAACAAGTCCTACCTCTCAGATTATGAAGAAATTGATAGTGGATTTGTTGCCTTTGGAGGAGATCCCAAAGGGGGTAAAATCACTGGTAAAGGTAAAATAAGTACAAGTAAATTGGATTTTAAAGATGTGTACTTTGTTAAGGAGCTTGAGTTTAACCTTTTCAGTGTCTTACAAATGTGTGACAAGAAAAATAGTGTTCTTTTTACAAACACTGAATGTGTTGTTTTATCTCCTAACTTTAAGCTACTTGATGAAAATCATGTCTTGCTTAGAGTTCCTAGAAAAGATAACATGTACAGTGTTGATTTAAAGAATATTGTTCCTTCAGGAGGTCTAACTTGTCTCTTTGCAAAGGCCACATTAGATGAATCTAATCTTTGGCATAGGAGGCTTGGGCATATAAATTTCAAAACTATGAACAAACTAGTGAGGGGAAACCTTGTAAGAGGTTTACCTTCAAAGATTTTTGAAAATAATCATACATGTGTTGCTTGTCAGAAAGGAAAGCAACATAAAGCCTCTTGTAAGACCAAGACTGTAAGCTCAATCAGCCAACCATTACAAATGTTGCATATGGATTTGTTTGGGCCAACATTTGTAAAGAGTCTAATGAAAAAGATGTACTGCCTAGTTGTCACAGATGACTATAGTAGGTTTAGTTGGGTTTTCTTCTTAGCCACTAAGGATGAAACTAGTGAAATCCTTAAAACATTTATTACAGGCATAGAAAATCTAATAGACCTTAAGGTGAAAGTGATCAGATGTGACAATGGGACTGAATTCAAGAATAAGGTCATGAATCAGTTCTGTGAAATGAAGGGTATTAAGAGGGAATTTAGTGTTGCTAGGACTCCACAACAAAATGGAGTAGCAGAAAGGAAAAATAGAACACTAATAGAGGCTGCTAGGACTATGCTAGCTGATTCAAAATTACCTACTACCTTTTGGGCTGAAGCAGTTAATACTGCTTGTTATGTACAAAATAGGGTATTAGTAATTAAGCCTCACAACAAGACCCCTTATGAACTTTTTCTAGGTAGAAAACCTGCCTTAAGCTTCATGAGACCATTTGGGTGTCCTGTCACAATCCTTAATACCATAGATCACCTAGGTAAGTTTGATGGAAAGGCTGATGAAGGGTTCTTTGTAGGATACTCTACCAATAGTAAAGCATTCAGGGTATTCGACAGTAGAACTAGGATAGTTGAAGAGAACCTGCATGTCAAGTTTAGTGAGGATACACCTAATATTGCAGGAAGTGGACCTAATTGGCTTTTTGATATAGATGCTCTAACAAAATCTATGAATTATGAGCCAGTTGTTGCAGGGAATCAATCTAATGGTAGTGCAGGTACAAAAGCATGTGATGATGCAGGAAAAGCTAGAATGGAGACAGTACCTGGCAAAGATTACATACTGCTACCATTTTTGACTCAAGATCCATCATTCTCTTCTAGTTCAAAGGATTCTCTTGATGCTGGATTCAAACCATCAGGGGAGGAGGAAAAGAAGGATGCTAAAGATCTAGAGAATGAAGATAGTGAGGTGCCAAATACAAAGGAGCCAAGAGTTAATCAAGAGCAGGATGCAAATGTCAACAACACTAACAACATTAATACTGTTAGTCCAACTGTTAATGCTGCTGACATAGAAAATAATACTGCTGATGAGAATATAGTCTATAGATGTGATGATGATCCAAACATGCCTAATTTGGAAGAAATTTTCTATTCAAATGATGATGAAGGAGTTGGTGCAAAGGCTGACATGACTAATTTAGATACACATATCCTTGTCAGTCCTACTCTAACTACTAGAATTCACAAGGATCATCCACTTGAACAAATCATTGGAGATATACATTCAACACATCAAACCAGAAGGATGACAAAGAATGTGACTGAACATGGTATGTTTAGTTTAGTGCAACAGAGGATCAACCATAAAGATTTTTAGAATTGTCTGTTTGCTTGTTTTCTATCACAAGTAGAACCCAAGAAGGTAATTCAAGCTTTGACAGATCCAAGCTGGATAGAAGCAATGCAAGATGAGCTTCTACAGTTTAAACTGCAGAAGGTTTGGACTTTAGTTGATTTACCATATGGAAAGATGGCCATTGGAACAAAATGGATCTACAGAAATAAGAAAGATGAAAGAGGTATTGTGGTTAGAAACAAGGCAAGGCTGGTTGCACAGGGTTACACTCAAGAAGAGGGAATAGATTATGATGAGGTTTTTGCTCCAGTTGCTAGGATTGAAGCAATTAGGCTATTCTTAGCCTATGCCTCATTCAAAGACTTTGTTGTGTATCAGATGGATGTGAAGAGTGCATTTCTGTATGGCAAGATTGAAGAGGAAGTCTATGTCTGTCAACCTCCAGGGTTTGAAGATCTAGAGTTCCCTGACAGAGTTTATAAGGTAGAAAAGGCACTATATGGTCTACATCAAGCTCCTAGAGCTTGGTATGAGACTTTATCTACCTATTTATTAGACAATGGATTTTAGAGAGGTCAGATAGATAAGACTTTGTTCATTAAAAGAGTCAAAGGTGATATTCTACTAGTTTAAGTATATGTAGATGATATCATTTTTGGATCTACTAAGAAGAGTTTATGCATTGAGTTTGAGAAATTGATGCACAAGAAGTTCTAGATAAGTTCTATGGGTGAGCTTACTTTCTTCTTAGGACTACAAGTGACTCAGAAAGATGATGGGATTTTCATTAGTCAAGACAAGTATGTGGATGAAATTTTAAAGAAGTTTGGTTTTTCAACTGTGAAGACAGCAAGTACTCCTGTGGAGACTTCAAAGCCATTGCTCAAAGATGCAGAAGCTGAAGATGTTGATGTTCACTTATATAGATCAATGATTAGATCATTGATGTATCTAACAGCTTCTAGGCCTGATATAATGTTTGTTGTATGTACTTGTGCAAGATTTCAAGTCACACCTAAAGTTTCACATCTTCATGCTGTGAAGAGAATCTTTAGATACTTGAATGGTCAACCTAAATTAGGTCTTTGGTATCCTAAGGACTCACCATTTGACTTGGAAGCTTATACTGACAATGACTATGCTGGTGCAAGTTTAGACTGGAAATCCACAATAAGAGGTTGTTAATTTCTTAGGGGGAGATTGATCTGATGGCAATGTAAGAAGCAAACTATATTTGCTAACTCTACTACTGAAGCAGAATATGTAGTTGCATCTAGTTGCTGTGGACAAGTGTTATGGATTCAAAATCAAATGCTAGATTATGGATACAATTTCATGAATACCAAGATTTACATTGACAATGAAAGCACTATCTCCATTGTTAAGAATCCAGTATTTCACTCAAAGACTAAGCACATTGAGATAAGACATCATTTTATCAGAGATTCCAATGATAAGAAGCTTATTCAGATGAGCAAGATTCACACTGATCATAATGTTGCTGATTTACTCACAAAAGTATTTGATGTTGGCATATTTCAATGTCTGATTGCAAATATTGGAATGCTCAACCTCTGAAGTATTGATTGAGGGGAGGATAATTGTGTTAGTATGAAGCTGATTATACACAAAGTATGTTTATAATAAAATGGAAAAGCTGCATAACAACAAGCAGAAGTGGGTGAAGGGTCAGGAAATCCCACTGAACCCCAACACATATCCATAGCTGCTTCACTACCTAATCTTGAACCAATCACTGTTCTATTATTATCTTAACCCAAAAAGACTAAAAAATCTAGGAAAGCCAAAAGGACCACTAAGATATCTCAGTCTAGTAGACCTATTCCCCTTTTAGTAAATAAGACTGTCATTAAGGAGTGGGAAGACAGAATGGAAAGGGCTGCCACTACTGCTTCTAGCTTAGAATCAGAGCAGGATAGTGGTAACATAAATAGGACCCAATCCATGGCAACACTTAATGAGTCCTTCCCTCAGGGAACTAGCTCAGGAAGTGGTCCTAGGTGCCAAGATACCACATTGGGGGTGCAGAAGCTCAAATTAAGTTTGAGACTGCATCTAAATAGTCCAATGATCCACCTCTCTCAAGAGTTAACACACTTAAAAGTGGGGAGGACAGCATGAAACTAAAGGAATTAATGGGATTTTGTACCAAACTGTCTGAAAGGGCTTTTGATTTGTGATATAAAAACAGATAGAGTGAATTGGTGAGAAAAAGAGACTGTCATTAAGGAGTGGGAAGACAGAATGGAAAGGGCTACCACTATTGCTTCTAGCTTAGAAGCAGAGCAGGATAGTGGTAACATAAATAGGACCCAATCCATGGCAATACTTAATGAGTCTTTTCCTCAGGGAACTGGCTTAGGTAGTGGTCCCAGGTGCCAAGATACCACATTAAGGGTGCAGAAGCTTAAATTAGGTTTGAGACTGCATCTAAATAGTCCAATGATCCACCTCTCTTAAGAGTTAATACACTTGGAAGTGGGGAGGACAACATGAAACTAAAGGAGTTGATGGATCTTTGTACAAAACTGCTTGGAAAGGTTCTTGATTTAGGATAACAAAAACACAGAGTGAATTGGTGAGAAAAAGAAATGAGAGATGTAGTGAGTTCAAAAACAGAAAGAGAGATGTGTGATACAAAAACAGACAAAGTGATTCAGTAAGCAAAAGAATTGAGAGAAAAAGTGAGATTAAAAACAGAAAGAGAGCTTGTGAGAATCAAAATTGATGATGAAAATGCTTTTTGGAATGACTTTGAGGTTAAAACTGGTATCTCAAAAGTTAATACTGCTAGGCTTTACTTAGTACTGCTAGGCATTATTTAGTACTGTTAGTCTAAAACTTAGTACTGCTGGGCATTACTTAGTACTATTAGGCTAAATTTAGTACTGCTATAATACCGTTAGTACTGTTTGGGGCATAACAGATTTTTGGCAATTAAATATAGCCGTTGAGATATTTCTGCCAAATATTTCGCTTATAGGTGTCCTTAATTTGGATAATTCTTGATCTTTCTTTCACTCATAAGATTTCTTCAAGATAAAGAATCAATTTTATTTAGTCGCTCCAATCAAAACCTTAAGTGCTCTCTATATAATCTCAATTGACTTTGCCAAACACACATACTCTCATAAACGAAAGTAACCTAGACTTTAATCAATCTTTTCTCAATCAACAATGGCGAATTTGGAGTTCTGTGACACACACAACATGGTCGCCTACTTAAAGAAAATAGAGGGAAGTGAAGGATTTCACTAGATAGTGGATTTTTTCAATTCTAGTCATATAAGGTATGCTCTTACAGAAAATCCCACTATCTATGTTTCACTCATCCAGCAGTTTTGGAACACTGCTACTGCCAGAACACTAGATAATGGAGAGATGGAAATAACTGCTACAATAGATGGGAAAGTTAAGATTGTTTCTGAGGCATCTATTAGGAGGCATCTCAAGTTAGAAGATTCTGATGGTATTAGTAATTTGCCTACTACTGAAATTTTTGAGCAACTTGCTCTTATGGGGTATGTGTCCAATTCTGACAAACTAACCTTTCAAAAAGGACACTTTTCCCCTCAATGGAGGTTTTTGATCCATACCATCCTTCATTGTTTAAGTTCTAAGAAAACTGCTTGGGAACAATTTAGTAGCAATATAGCAACTGCTATCATTTGCTTGGCCACAAACAGAACTTTTAATTTCTCTAAGATGATTTTTGATGGAATGGTGAAAAACTTGGAAAGTAAACACAAATTTTTGATGTATCTAAGATTTATTCAAGTCTTTTTAAACAAGCACAAGAGACTGCTTCTACCTCACAACATAACTTATATTGCTCCTACCCTTACACAAAAACTATTTAGCAATATGAGGAGGGCTTCTAAGGG
The DNA here is from genome assembly GCA_026074375.1 of Tanacetum coccineum. NCBI lineage: Eukaryota > Viridiplantae > Streptophyta > Magnoliopsida > Asterales > Asteraceae > Tanacetum > Tanacetum coccineum. The sequence continues at coordinate 17,648 of BQNB010048077.1, forward strand.
TTATACTGGGGTAGACACTCTATTGTTTCCAACAATGCTTGTTCAGGGTCCAGTTGTTCAAGGTGAAGGATCAATAGACTCAGTTGAGTCCTATCACACACCCACTAGTGCTCCATCAACCTCACAACCACCAAGTTCATCACCCTCTAGGAGAACTATCAGATAGGAATCTATGGTTCCTTAGCCCAGATCTCCTACTCAGACCAATGTAGCAGATGAGGCTGCTTCCACAGGTGTGGATGTCAAACATTGAGGGGCTGCCACTACTGTTACTAACTTAGATGTAGGACATGGTAGTAGTAACATTGATAAGACCTCATCCATGCCCCATGATTCACCTCTCCTAAGAGTTCACACACTTGGAAGTGATGAGGTCAAAATGCAACACAATGAATTAATGGATTTGATTACAAAATTATTAGACAGAGTTGTAGCTTTAGAGATAGAATTGCAGCAAACAAAGAAAGTCTATGGTACTTCTTTTACAAAGCTTATAAAAAAGGTGAAGAAATTAGAGAAAACTATCAAGACTAGACAAGCTAGAAGGAAGGCCAGAATTATTGTATCTGATGATGAAGAAGATTTGAAGGATCCTTCCAAACAGGGGAACAAGATAGCTGAAATTGACCAAAATCCTGATATTTCTTTGGTACACCATGATGCAGAGGTTCAGGGGAGGCATGATATGGAATCTGATTTTGAGTTTACTGCTACTAAAGAAGTTTATACTGCTGAAAAAAGAGTTAGTACTGCTGAGCCAGTTTCTACTGCTGGTGCATCAGTTAGTACTACTGGTGCTAGTTCAGCCAAAGACAAGGGTAAAGCTATAATGGAAGAAGCATAGACTATTCAGACCAAGACAAAGTTGCAGCTAGAACAAGAAAGACTTAGTTATGAAGAAGCTCTAAGGTTACAGGCTGAAATTGATGAAGAAGAAAGGCAGAGGATTGCCAGAGTAGAAGAAGAAGCAAGCTTTTTCAACATTGAAGAATGGCATGACATTCAAGCTAGAGTTGAAGCTAATGAAGAGTTTACACAGAGATTACAATCAGAGGAAAGAGAGATGTACTCTGAAGTTGAAAAAGCAAGATTGCTTGCAGAGCTTATCAATGAGAGAAAGAGATACTTTGTTGCACAAAGAGCTAAAGAAAGGAGAAACAAGCCACTCACACAAGCTCAACAGAGGACTTACATGTCTCAATATATCAAGAACATGGGAAGTCATATACTGAAGCAGTTAAAGAGTTATTCTTTTGATGAAATTAAGAATCTATTTGAAACTACAGTGAGGAGATTACATACATTTGTTCTAATGGAGAGTGAAAGTGAAAGAGAAATTCCTGAGTTGACAGCTGAAAGTTCTAAAAGAGATGCAGAAGAAGAACTTGTTTAAGAAAGTCCAAAGAGACTAAAGGCTGGAGAAAGCTCAGTACCAGCTAAAGAACCAAAGAATAAAGAAGAAGAAGAACTATCACAAGAAAGGATACAACAAATGATGATAATAGTTCCAGAGCAAGGAATGAATGTTGAAGCTTTACAAACCAAGTATCCTATAATTGATTGGGAGATTTACACTGAAGGAGCTAGGAAGTACTGGAAGATCATTAGAGTTGGTAATTATACTAAGGTATATTAATTTTATGATGATATGCTAAAAGCATTTGATAGAGAACACTTAGTAAAGCTATGAAGTCTAGTAAAAGAAAAGTTCACATCAACTAAACCAACAAAAGACAAAGAAAGAGAAATATAGGTTGAGTTGAAGAGATTGTTTGAACCATATATAGATGATGAATTACGGAAGCTTCAAAAGCATATTCATGATATAACATGGAGACTATATGATACATGTGGAGTACATCATGTATCTACAAAAGATGGAGTGGATATCTACATTCTGGTTGAAAGGGAATATCCTTTATCAAGAGGTGTTCTTACACAGATGTTAATTACAAAACTCTTGATGGAACAAGATAATGAAATGTCTAGAGAACTTCTTAGGGATATTCATGCAAGTTGAAAGGCCCAGAAGATGAAGTGTTTGGAAGAATCCTCTCAGAGAACAAGATTTTAATTCAAGAAACTTGATGATTTAGAGGTAAATCACAAGTTCAGGGGAGGATTGTTGGGAATTAAAGGTCTTCATACTTAGTACTGCCAAGCCAAGATTTTGTACTGCTTAAGTTACAACTGCAAGTACTAACCAGTTAGTACTGCTAGAGTTAGTACTGCCAGTACTAAACTTAAGACTGCTGAAGGACTTAAGACTGCTGCATGAAGATTAAAGACTGCTAAAGAGATAAAGATGTGTCAAGAGATTTTTATTGACTTATTCAGAGTATATTCTATATAGTTAAAAAGATACGTATAATTTTAACATTATAGAAGATTTGTAGTTATCTTGTAAAGGAATCCTTGGTGTATAAAAGGAGATCCTAGGTTATGGTTAGAGATATAGATTCATATGTTTTTCATATATAGCTTCAAGGTTGTAAACCCTAGTACTACACAGAGTACTCGTATTATTCATAATAATATTGGAGCTTTTCAGTTATACATTGTTCATTTAGTTCACTGTTATATTCATATTCTTCTAAGTATTAAAGAGTAGATTTCGCATACTCTTTAGTATTAACAAAGTTTCTACTATAGTTGTCTTGGATTTATTTAATACAACTAAGCCTTTTACAAGCTACGCAAGATCTATTTAAGTTAGGATCAACATGATTTTTGTCAACAATTTGAAAAAGGATTTGAAGAACGATAATGAAAAAGCCGGTATACCTTCTTTTCTGCCACCCAAGCCTGCGACCAGTTATGTTGATGATTTAGACTTCTTTAAAGATTTTGAGAATGAATTTCCAACCATTGTTTATAATGATGCTCGAACATCTAAATCTGATTACTTAACTAAACAGACTTTAAGCCCTCGACATAACAATGAATCTGATTTTAATGATGAAACATCATTGTCCGAATATGATGTAGTGGGACAAAACATTTTGTACTTTAATGATCTATTCCCTTTCAACGTTATTTATCCCAATGATTTAAAATCGGATGAGGACAATGATAATAATGAAATCTATATAATACAATCTTTGGGGGTAATTTAAATACACATAAGTCAAATATGCTTTTTGAAACAAGTCACGATAAAATCACTAAAAGTTTCAGAATAGGAAGTTTTATCATGAACTTAAAAGTGAAAATTGTAAATTGGAAATATTACGTAAATGGAATGCTATTTTTCTCATTATGAATTTATATGTGCCATTTGGCATTTCGTTCGACCCTAAGCGGTATTATAAGGATGGTGATTGTGCGATAATGTTGCGAAGGCCGAGGTGAGTTTTCTTTACTTTGTTAAATCATAAGGAAAATTGGTCTCCAAGAATGGATATGGCATATTAGGATAAAACCTATACGTCATATCCACTGTTTTTAACATGCGTTGACTAAGTCAACAACACTCACCAATACGGCGTATCAACCAAGAATCAATACGGTGTATCGAGTCAGTGTATAAAAGCCTGACTGATACGCCGAATCAAGCTTTTCACACAAACACACATTCTCTTTACTACTCAAATTTTTTTACCGTAAAAGTTCTTGGGAGATCAATCATTTTATCTGCATTTTATATCCCTCTCATCATCACAAGGTATGATTACAAAGCCAGTTCATAATTTTCGTTTGATTTTCGATTTAGGGTTGGGGTTTGGATTGGATTTAGTTTTAGTGTTTATGCCGTAAGAGTTTGAATCCTACCTTCCCCCTGAATAAGACTAAGAAGTTTTATGAGTTTTAATTGGGTCAAAATAGGTAAATAGGGGAACCTCCTTTCCGTTTTCATATTATAAGTCAATACAGCGTATTCACTCACATGGATACGGCGTATTGACCAAATTTTACCCAATTTAAAAGCCCCAATACGACGTATTCATTTAAATGAATACAGCGTATTGACATAAAAAGGATCCTGAATTTTCAAAGCCATACGCTGTATTGACTAAAATCTATACGGCGTATTAAGCATATTGATCCTTATACGGAGTATCCAATTATGAATACATTGTATCCACCCTTAGAACAGAAGGTTAAAAATTATATAATCTTTGTGCTTTTGTCGTTAATTTTGAAGATATGGTACCCTTACCACCACGTGAGCAGAGACACCCATTTCTTAGGTACCAGGGTCTTGAGTATACTGATGCGGATATTTATGACTTCGAGGAGAGGTTAGAGAGGAGTTACAGTCGAGAGATACACAGGGTTTAGGTTGTGGATTTTCAGGGGATGCCCGAGCTTAAGAGGGACGGTTTGTTTGCTAAGATGGTGAAGGAGCACCGTGATGATGCCGGTGTAGTAGTATTCAATAGTCGAGCTTGGGGGAGGCTGTTTGATATTAGGGGACCACTGGTTTGGGAGCTTATACTGGAGTTCCATAGCGCGGTTCGATTTAGAGAGGTATTGCTTGACTTGGATGCTCCTGGTACTATTCAGTTTTAGTTAGGTGGAGCCAGGAGATGATTGAGCTGGGGGCAGTTTATTTTGGCCTTGGGATTACATACCAGGGAGGAGATGGAGTCCCTCAGTTTTGCTAGATATTGGAGTAAGAGTGAGAGGATGATCCCTAGGAAGGGGGATTTACATGATTATTAGAGGGGTATTTCTACTGATGGAGATTTCTTAGGACCTCCCCCTTCTTACACTTTGATTAGAGATCTAATGCTTAGACTGCCATAGAATGATGGCACACAGTATTGCTGGGAGGTGCTAGGCACCTGAAAAGGTAACCGTGACTGATTTGTTTTATTTGAGAGGGCTGGATGTTTGATTAGTCAGCATCCCTTACTTATTAGCCCGATATCTGAGGAGGTTTGCTGCTGGGAGGAAGAGCAGGGCTCATATTTCTAGTGGGCAGTTTATAGCTCGATTGGCTGAGCATTTTGGACTCCTGACTACGAAGATACTTAGAGGATTGACAGTTATTGCCCCTGAGCTTACGATTATCGATATGGGTGAGCTGGTGAGATTACAGATCTGTATAGAGGTTGATGATACATAGGCCTAGGTGGCCATAGGACCAGAGAGGCAGCCTAATGCTGTGGCTGGTGCCCCTAGGTGGCTTAGGATGCCCCTATTATTGATGAGGGTGGCCAGGCTAATTTGGCACCCGTACAGGCACCACCACCACCACCAGCTGCTGCCAGGACCATGCCACAAAGGATGGCCAGATTAGAGGAGGATGTACATGAGATTTGTGGGGCAATAACTGAGCAGCGTGAGGTGATTGAAGCGATGGCTCGTGATTTTTCCAGGTTCAGTACATGGGCTATTACTAGCCTCACACTGATGATGGACAGGGCAGGAGTTACCTATGTGCCATATTTTGAGACCCATGCACCTTATCAGAAACGTCAAGTCTGACAGAGGACTAGCGAGGCCAGCACCTCCGCAGCACAGCAAGACCTATAGCAGCCAGACCCATGATCCTCCTATCCTTATCTTTTGTCTATATCTATCTGTACATTTATTATTATTCATGTCATGTGTATCTAACTATTAAACAGGTTCTCATATTTTTGCATATATATCATGGTATGACATTTTGGTTTGTCTGTGTATCAAGCCTGGCAGTAAGTTCAGCACCATAGCTTGTAAATATATTTTAGAAACAAGTGCAATACCCAATCAAGAAAGCTGAATTTGAGAGAGTGAATATTTCAAGTGAAGAGAAGCTGAAGACAAGTCTAACTTAAAGACTTTGCTATAAACAAAAGTGCTTCTCGAGAGACAACCCGGATTGTTATTTAATTTTATCGAGTCTGTCTTTCCAGACATGAATACGGCGTATCCGCTCCATACCATACGACATATTGATTGTCTGGATGTTAGCAGTCTTTATTTTTTATTGCACTTTAAAAACATTATTGTTAGTTCTGGCAATATGGCGTATTCAATAACTTGATACGGCGTATCCACCAGACTGAATCATATTTAGTTTGCTTAGTTTAGTTCAAATTAACCGTAGATGCCAAGATAAGAATGCACATGTTTTCTCCTATATTTTATACAGGACCTTGGAAGCAAATAAATATCAACAAATATTGGTGGAGGATTTACAATTCTAGAGATCTTGAAGTGTTGGAGTCTTGAAACTTCAAGGCGGCTATTCAACACACAATCTTGCTCATAAACGCAAATTGGAGAATCTACCGAGCAATTATTAGAGGAGTTTCTCATTCTAATTATTTTTAATTCTCGTATTTTTAATGTTTTATCTATACAACGAGGATGTTGTATAATTCAAGTAGGGGGATGGAATTAGAATGTTTACTTGTCCTATTTTTCACATTAAAATGCTTAAATTATGCTCAAATTTAATTTTTTTTCAAGCATACTTTTGTGAAATTACTTAATGCATAACCCGCACATAATAACCCTTGTTAGATATTGTAAGGATTTAACCTATCCGTTTCTAAATGTTTACCCAAATTCCATAAAATATGAGTGTGTCGGTGATGTAGTAGACTTTAAAACTTGGCTTGGTATAACACTCGAGACCACAATAATAAGTATTATGGATTTAATTAGAGTAACTTGTTTAAATTGGTAAATTTTAGGATTACACCCAAATCGCCTTTACATGTTGCTTATTAACTAACTACACCGGTTAGTTAACCTCCCGTTTAAACCCTTTTCCACTCTCATCTTTAGAGTGAAGATCCACTAGAACAACCCGTAGAGCCAATCCTTTAGGACTACACCAATTATTTGTTTCGTTACACCCTTACACCTTAACCTACCCTGGTAGATTAAGTTTAATTTACAGTTGCTAGTTGCTTAAAGTGTAAACTTTTTATTTCCCAAGTTTTGTGTCATTTTCTATCTTTGGTGTCATTGGAAATTTGCACATTGCAAATAGGAATGTATATTATAGTCAAAACTCATGTGATTTTACTACCATCGCAATTATTGGTGAATCCGAAGAATGAAGGAACTATCGAAGGAATTATCCAGAATTATTATGATCGTGAAGATGGTGAAACTACTTCGAGTTTCGTATATATTTAGACTAAAAAAATCGAAAAAATGAGAAAAAATACAACAAAAAGAGAGAGAAAGAAAGTTTGAAGATAATCGTTTCGCAAAGAGCATAACCAAAGGAATTACACGATGGATCGATTATTCGTTGATACGTCTAAAAAATCAACGATGTAGAGTATTGTACAAAGTGAAAGATATCGCCACTTGCCTTGTAGAGTATGTAAAGTTTGGGATGATTAGGAAGTTTACCGTTAGGGGAACGCCAACTTAGGTTGTTTTTTTTATTGATGACCAAGACGTTGTAAATAGTCGTGTCTTTATCATGGTAATGGTCGGGAAAAAGTGTCTAGCAAGTTGTATCTTAGTCTTAATCTATTTGTTTCTTGATTTTTATTTAACAACAATTTACTTCCCTCTTACCAGATGATTAGCCGCTGGTTTTACGCGAATGAGGACTTGTTCGAGTGTACATGTTTATTCCATCGTTACGGCCATGTATGCATGTCTTAGCTGCCTTGTTAGTTTACGACTTTTGGTGAATGTTAGAAGGTCCCTACCCTATATCATTCTTCATCCTAACCGTTGGTTAAATTCGAATGGGGATGTGATCGAACACACATGTCTATTTTGTCACTACGGCCATGTATGTGTGCTTCAACTGCCTTGTTGGAGTGGTACTTCTGGTGAAATATTATAGAATGATCAACCGTAAGCCTTTCCATACAAAAACCTTTCCATACAAAAACCCATATTTACCTTTATAAACTTGTTACTCCTTGGCTTTAGTGGTGGAGATGTGTATCATTACCAAGCTTATGATTGAATACTCATCACGACTGAGCAAATGAGCAAATTAGTTACATGTTACCACACAGATTAGTTGAGTGATTTGAGTATTTTTATCTTCCTATTTCGTAAGGTGTTTGGTTGTGTACTTGTAAAAGATCAAATAAATGCTTTAACAGAAAATATCCTTAGGGATACATTTTTATAAACTTCTAAAGGCTACTTGAGGACAAGTAGGATTCAAGTGGGGGGGATATTTGATGACATCAAATAACGTCTATTTTATAGCATCATTTATCCCATATTATTAACCCATTTTGTATAGTTATTGCAAAGAATTGTTACTTAATCATTTACATTTGAGAATTGCAGTAGTTATGGAGTACTTGGTGAATATTAGAAAAAGGCGTACATTCTGGAGCTTAAATAAAGATATTTTGAAGATTACTATTCTGAAGACCAATACACCGTATCCATTAAGGAAGATACGGCATATCCGTGCCTGCACTTACCAAAGACCACAAAGGAATGAAGCTCAATACGCCGTATCCAGAGAGACTTACTACGCCGTATTCAAGATATAGTAGGTGAATATTCTTGAAGATATCAAACGTGGTCCTTACTCCATGAAACCCCAATACGCCGTATCCAATGCCTTAGATACGCCATATCGAGACCGACTCCAGACAGTATAAATAAAAAACTTAAAAATGAGTTTTAAATGTGCTAAATCATATTCTCGATACCTAAACCATAAAAGTTGATTTTTAGAGGAGAAAAAGAGAAAAAGAGGTCGGTCAACGCAATCAATTCCATAGGAGTCAACATGTAATTCCATATACTTTAGTAATCGTTCAGTTTTTGGTATCATTCGTTAACTCGATTAGTTTACCTTGGCTAAATAATTGCTTTTGTATTAATTATGAAGTTTGAAGGCTAATACCTTCGGGTATTAGCCATTATTATGAAGATTTAATTGTTTGGTATTTGTTTATCTCGATTTCTTGATTTATCATTGAATGCTTGTTTATGTTTATCAATTTATACTTGTTTACGTGCTTTTGTATGCGACCTATCATTTAACTGGATCTAGTGATATGGACCAAGTAATCTAGAGTCTGGGATAGCTTTTCATATTGTAATTTATACATCTAGAATCATAGTATCACAAATATTGTCCTGCTAAATCTGTGTCTAGGATACGCTTCGGTCTTAACTAGTTAATTGGATATTGCCAATGGTTTATTGATCGTGTTGACTAGAAGGTGAACCTAGATAATTCAACAAATAATGTTCTGATTCCATTGGATAGTTAGACAAGTGGACTACTAGTGTATAAATCACCATTAAGCAGTAAGTGGGTAAAGTCTCTACGAGCTAAGGTTTAACAAGATCACCATTGCTTTAATCCCTAAGATAGATTATAATTAGCAAATAAGGATGCTTTATGCGGATGATTTAATTGTGACAGAATTAATGTGTCTAGGTCTTAGGATGATGTAACGCCTAAGTCTTAAGAATGATATACCACCTTGAGAGAAGAAATCATTGCACTTAATAAACAAACCAACTTTCTAATCAGATTAATAATGATTAATACAATTTTCTTATATTTGGCTCGACCGCTCTTTTATCTTTTGTTTTTTTGCTTGTATGGGTTAAAGTGCCTTGAAATGATTGTAGTTACCAACCAAACCGTTCCAGTCTCTCAGGCTAAAAACCTCCCTTTTTCCCTTTAGAATTAGGATTAAGATTGACATAGGTTTAGAATAGAATATAATTAAAATAGAATAGATCACCAAGATATTAATTAAATTGATACATTTTACCTTGCTTCAAGTGTTTGACACCCTACTTACCACAAAACTACTACCGATCGGGTACACTACCTGTTAAAGTGTTGTTTTTGCTTTAGTTGGCAAAATATAAATTTAAAACTTGAATCATAAAAATATACACCACACAACGACACATCAAAGAGTAACAGGAGGGTCCGGTCACTCGTATTCGTCATAAAAACATCATTATTGTCGATGAAAATGAAATTTTAACTTGTGAAATTGTCACCGTAATGAAATCTTGGGTTGACATTATTTGGGAAAATGTATTTTGTCTTGGGGGTAAATAAGATCATGTTTCCGTGTGTCTTTGTCACATGCTCTATTGTATCGCTAGGTCTGAACGATATAATCTCGCATATTTTATTGCAAAATGTATGGAGTTAGTCACTAAACAACCTCGATTGATTATGCCATACGGCATGTTATTAACTCGCTTTTTAAAACATGTCATGACCATTAGTCACGGGGTGTTAGATGATTACTATGACTTACACGATCGTGTCATGTATCCTCTTATCGATCAACAAGAGCAAAAGACTCGAAAGGATTATGGCACAAAAAGAGGTTGTCACTCCACTTCCTCTTCCTCCGCCCTTGGTCAACCATCCTCTTCTCATCTAAACAATGATGATGATGATGGAAATAACGAAGGGACCTCGAGTGCGAGCACTCTTTCCCCTACTCGTTTTGTTAATTCATTAACAAATGAGGTTCCTAGAGTCTTTGAAAACCCACCAAATTTTAACCTCAACATGGAACCTTCTACACCCGCCAAACCAAAATACTAAATCGTCAAGTTCAATTGAGAGATGAGCATCGTGGTGGATTAAGGTCAATTGTGAAGGGAATCAAAAACTTGTGGATAAATATGAAGAAACAAGAAATTTGGAAAATTGCTATAAGACAATATATCTATCTTTACTACTTAGTTATATTTGTTGGCATTTATCTTTTTACCTACACTTCGGTACTATAACTTATAATGCTTAGTAGGATTTTTAGTTTGGGCAACATAACTTGCCTTGGATGATCGTTCCATTTTATCATCCTAAAACTTGCTTGCATGCCCTTTGATATACTATGGTTATTTCTATGATATTATGCATGCTTGATTATGTCTTAGTTAATATGCCTAAGTTTGCTTCTCTAATAGAACTTACGATAGCTATTCTTGTGAATTTGATTACTAGGAAATATTAGATGATTCGTGATAAAATAGGATTGACTACAAAAGGAAAAATCTGGGAAATTTCATCTGTACAGGATTTATAAAAATCAGGTGAAACTGGAAAATTTTTGTTTCTCCAAAAAATGGCCCCTATAAATATTGGGCGGCCCTTAAATATTTCTGGGACCACCAACAGGAGTCATGGAATTTTTACTGTGTCTCCTGATTTTCTATGCAGTTGACCAACCTTTCTTCTAGACTCAGCTACATCTTCTACATTTTGCTAAGCTATTTTTGGAATCTCTCTTCCTAAACCTCATGCTTTACCTCTTTAATCCACTCCTTCTAAATTAAATATTCATCCTCACCATTCTTCTTATCATCTTTATCTCCTTCATATCTTTCTTCCATGGCTTCCACTCAAGCCTCCTCCTCTAACCCTTCCAAGAAAATCAAACTAACCATCATTTCATCTAGACAACTCTTTGTCAACATCTCTAGTGATGAAGATGATACTACCACACCTTCTCCCATAACAACATCCTTTTCTCCATCTCCACCAAATTCACCATCAAAAACTCCATCAACCAAAGATACATCATCTACCTTTGGCACTACCTCTTCCTCATTTGAATCAAAACCTCAATCCTCACCCCCTACTTCTAATGATACACCCTCTCTTTAACCATCCAATCCTTTTCTTGATAATATCATAGATGCACCTCTACGGCCCTCAAACCCAATTCCACTCCAAAGTCATACTTCCTTAGATATCACTTTTTCCTTATCACCAATCACCCCTCTTGATCACATTCTTGATACTCCTTCACCACCTTCACCATAACCACTACCTCAACCACCTCTCATGGGTTATCCTATTTACTTTAACTATCATAACTATTATGGCTCAACTTGTCTTTGTTTCTTTCATAACCAAAATCTTGTCTTTTCTCTTAGGAATGAGATGAACTTAATGTTTGCTCACATTAAGTATCTTCTCACTTCCGCCATTGCTTCACTCTTTCCACCTCACCCTTAAAAATTTGGTCATGTCACCTTATAATATGTTGCCCTAACCTTTTTACTCAAAGTCATTTCCTATGAATCAAGGATCATCTAGGATTTACATAGTATTAACTTCATGTAGTATGTTTAGATTTTGGTGTAACTCATGAATTAATGTTCCTTTGTTACACTTAACTCTATTTTTCTTGCATGTAGCATGTTTCTTGTATGAGTTTCTTAAGTGATGTATGAAACTACTTTATGGTTTACTTGCATGAATTGCTATATTGCTACTAGTTGAGAATATATTCTTGCACTTATACTTCTCACTTTGTTTTATAGCAATAATCTCATAAGATTGATCCCTTGGTGCCCTAAACGAGGGGGAGCATACATCAAGGGAGAGTCTTGGCATCGTCGATTTCTTTCTCTCTACAATTCGACGATCATCCTTTTTGACTTCGACAAAAAGAGGGAGAAATGGATCAAAACTCATTAATTACTAGAAAACTTTAATTTTACCTAAAATAAGTTTATATTTTTTTCATCACAAAAAGGGGGAGATTGTTAATACAAATAATGTCTAAAAACGTTATTTATATTTTTTGACCTCTCGATGTTTTAAAGATAACAAAATGTAAAAACGTTTATGATAAAAATAAATGTTTACAAGTTATTAATCATAAATTTCCATTTCAAATGTAAATCACTTAAGGTATGTATAAACAAATCATTAAACATAATTAGTGATCAAAAAAATAATTTTTCTTAACCATCACATTTTCATAAAAGTATATTTACAAAAATAAATATATACAAAATACTTTTTAAAATAAAAGAAATATTTTATTTAAACATAAAAATTCAAATCTGGTTTTCCCCCAAAATGAAACCTACTATACCAGATAAAACCTTCTTAACTAAAAGACAAAAAGGGAAGCGTCAGTATACGGCGGTCCCCTAATATGCTAGGCGGCCCCTAAATATATTCGGGGCCGCCAGGACTGCCAACAGTGACCGTTGGGTTTTCCTGCCTATATATACTACATTATTCCCAACTGAAAAACAGACCTCTTTGCATGAATTTTTTCACTCTTCTTTCTCTCTCTAAAAACCTTCTTTGTCTCTCTAAATCTCTTGATCACTAACATTGTTTGATCTTGTTTCAAGTGATCCAATCTCTTTTTCTCATCTCTCCTCTCCTCTCTATCAAGTGCAAGAGAAGAACATTTGTATTCGCCAAGAAACGAATTGTTGTAGTCTAGTGATATCTTTTTCTTTCTTCTAAGAACCAAATATCTATCTTAATTATCTTGTGTGATTGTGTAAATCAGATAGTGTATAAATCCGATTAGAGTAGATCTTGTGATTGTGTATTACTTGTGAAGTGGTAGATTGGTTCTAGCTAAGATTAGGACTCGATATTTAGCTTAGTATTGGAAAATAACGTAAGCGACGTGTAAACGGTTTTCTCTGCCTAAAGGAAGCTTATTGACATAGTGAAATCTCAAGTAGGATACTCGGGGAGTGGAGTAGGGCGAAGAGGAGCTTCATAGCCGAACCACTATAAATCTTGGTGTCTTGGTTTGATTTTTCCTTCCTTTATCTCTTTATATTGTTGTGATTCTTACTTATTGTTTATTTAGATATAACTAGTAGATACATACATTGTTGGTTCATATTGTTGGTTGGTTGAACATATACTAGGATCTAACAAATTTTAGAAGCAAAATTTTAAAACACTATTTAACCGGTAAACTATTCAACTCCCCCTTCTAGTTTCCACAGTCATGTTCATTGCCCAAACTTTCCTAGGCTTAGTTTTCTCCTTTCTGCTTAGTGCATCGGCTACTACGTTTGCCTTACCAAGATGGTAGCAAATTTCGCAGTCATAGTCGATGAATTGCTCTATCCAGTGACGTTGACGCATGTTCAGTTCTTTCTGATTGAAGATACGCTGGAGACTCTTGTGGTTGGTATATATGATGCTTTTTGTCCTGTACAAGTAGTGTTTCCAGATCTTGAGAGCAAATAAAACTGCACCCAATTCCAAATCATAGGTGGTGTAATTCTTTTTGTGGATCTTTAAATGTCGAGAGGCATACATAATCATCTTACCTATTTAAATCAGTACACACCCTAAGCCTTGGCATGATGCATCACAGTATACCACGAAGTCTTCTAGCCCATCAGGGAGAGCTAGAATAGGTGCATTACATAACTTATCCTTCAAGGTCGGAAATGCCCTCTCTTGTTCCTCACCCCAATCATACATCTTGCTCTTCTAAGTCAAGATAGTGAGCGACTTGGAAATCATGGAGAAGTTCTTGATGAATCATCGGTAATATAGAATGAGTAAACTTCTAATGGAGTTCTAGGGGCTTCCCAATTCTTAACATCTTTGATCTTACTGGGGTCTATATGAATACCATCACCATTAATCACATGCCCAAGGAACTGTACCTCTTCCAACCAAAATTCACACTTAGATAACTTTACATATAGTTTCTCCTTCTTGAACAGTTTTAAGATTAACCCTAGGTGCATTTCATGTTCTTCCTTTGTCTTAGAGTAAATCAAAATGTCATCTATGAACACGATAAAAAACTTGTCTAGGTAGGGTCTACATACTCGGTTCATCAAGTCCATGAATACCTCTCATGCATTCGTCAAACCAAAGGACATTACTATGAACTCAAAATGTCCATATCGAATTCTAAATGAAGTCTTTGTAATGTCGTCCTCGTGCACTCTCAGCTGATGGTATCCGGACCGAAGGTCTATCTTAGAGAAATACTATGATCCTTGCATTTGATCAAATAGGTCATCTATTCTTGGAAGGGGATAACATATCTTGATGGTCAACTTATTCAACTCTCTATAGTAAATACACATCCTAAAAGAAGTGTCATTCTTCTTGACGAATAATATCGGTGCTCCCCACGGCGATGAACTTGGCCGAATAAAACCCTTATATCACTAGTACAAAAAGTAGATTTGGTCACACATGGGCAAAATGGAACGGCCACACATTCACATATTTATGTGACCAAAGGTACCAAAAAAGACACCATTTACTAATTAGTCACACATGAACATTTTTATCGTGTGACCATTAGAACTGTATTGCCACACATTCGAACATCATGTGGCTAAAAGTAACTGGTAATATTGTTTGGTCACATATGAATTTCGAACGTGTGACCAATACAAGTAAGCTTGAAGCATTGGTCACAATATACATATAAATAGTGACAAATATTTGTCACACACTTGAACAATGTGACTAAATGCCACATATGGTCACACTAAACGTTTTGTCACACATTATTTTAGTGTAACCAAATTCCGTTACATATGGTCACGTAACTTAATATGTGTGTTAGCTTGCCAAAAAGTTAATGTGTTTAGTCACATTTACTTCTAACGCTGTGACCAAATGGAATATATGGTCACAATTAACAAATATTTTTTGATCCACACAATCATAATATTCATGGTGGCATTTGATGACAATAGTCACAAAAAATAACACATTTTCTGGTCTACAATTAAACATCATATAGTCATACTTATTAATCACTTTTGTCACATTTATTATGCTTAGTTGTATGTGACTAAATACCCAAAACAAACATGCTTTGTGTGGCTAAATATTACAAAAGGTCACACAAACATCAAATTCATGTGGCCATTGGATGATCAATAGTCACACAAAATACACATTTCTTCAATTTAAACACCATATGGTCACACTTATTAACACTTTTGGCTACTTTATGCTTAATTATATGTGACTAAATACCCAAAACAAACATGCTTTGTGTGACTAAATATTACAAAAGGCCACACTAACATAAAATTCATGTGACCATTGGATGATCAATAGTCACACAAAATACACATTTCTTTAATTAAACACCATATGGTCACACTTATTAACACTTTTGGCCACTTTATGCTTAATTGTATGTGACTAAACACCCAAAAAAACATGCTTTGTGTGACTAAATATTACAAATGGCCACACAAACATAAAATTCATGTGGCCATTGGATAAACATTAGTCACACAAAATACACATTTCTTCACTTTAAACAGCATATGGTCACACTTATTAACACTTTTGGTCACTTTATGCTTAGTTGTATGTGACTAAATACCCAAAACAAACATGCTTTGTATGGCTAAATATTACAAAAGGTCACACAAACTTCAAATTCATGTGGCCATTGGATGATCAATAGTCACACAAAATACACATTTCTTCAATTTAAACACCATATGGTCACACTTATTAACACTTTTGGTCACTTTATGCTTAGTTGTATGTGACTAAATACCCAAAACAAACATGCTTTGTGTGGCTAAATATTACAAAAGGTCACACAAACATCAAATTCATGTGGCCATTTGATGATTAATAGTCACACAAAATAGACATTTTGTCACTTTAAACACTATATGGTCACACTTATTAACACTTTTGGTCACTTTATGCTTAGTTGTATGTGACTAAATACCAAAAAAAAACCAATATATTCATAACAAGAAAATAAAAAAGGATGTTACACCCCAGCAAGAATCGAACCCGCGACCTCCCTTACAGAAGTCAAGCAGGTTACCATCTTGCCAGAGCAACCTATTCATTAATGTAATGCATTTCTGTTTTAATATAGAAGTTTAAGCTTTATTGTTTTTTGGCTAGTTTACTTAAAATGCTTATAAAAAGGAATGTACACTCCACAAGAATCGGAACTGTAGACCTCCTCTAACGAAAGTCAACAGCGTTTTTACCATCTTTACAGAGTAACCTATTCGTTAATGTTAAGCATTCTTGTTTAAATAGAAGTTAAGACTTCATTGTTCTTTGCTAGTAGCTTAAGAGTGCTTATAGAACTGCTTATTATTAACCGTAGCGTTTTCTCACCCTTGCTATATGCAATGTGCAAGTTGCAATAACACACAAACAGACAATAACACACACACCAAACAGCACCAATAACATCAAATTCATAATGGTTTTAAAAAAGTACATGATTTTCACCATTACATAAGTCGCCATAAAGTTTGATTTCTAAACAAAACACAAACAAAAGCTAACATCTAAAACATGTTATAACATGATCAACTTCCATATGACACCTTTCTTTTCCCCTTTGCCTTATCTGCATAATTATTTTTTGATGTTCCTGCTCCACATTTATTCTTTCAATTTCATCCCATCTAGTAACACTTGCTAGTCCCAACACACATCCTGTGACTAGTACAGGGCTATACATGTTTGGATTGTGTTTCTTGCAAATTGGTACATATTTACCTTTAGACATTGCAGAGAATAAGTCATTAACACAGCATATCTTGTCTGTGTTCCCTGTCTTTAGTTTTCCAAGTTTATGCTTCATATCTGTGCTTGGAAAGTAGTTCCATGATAGATATTCCTCAATTGTGTTATATCCATAAGCATCTAGCAATCCTTGTGTTGATGGCCCATAAAATACTGGAGCACTTGCTTTTTTTGCTGCCCATCTCCTGTCATCTGAGCTGTCTGAGCTAATGTCAATTATTTCTGCAAAAGAAAATTAAGTATAAGCAGATAATATCCTAACCAAAACACACATTTGTCAATCAAAATAAGCAGATAACACAATATAGAAGATAACATCATTACTTCATTAACCAAATACAAACCATTCTAACATAATAAATTCAGTTACAGGCATATTGTTTTATAGTAGATTAACATCTACTACCATTACATAAGGACCAAAAAACATAACATCATAAAGTAGATTAACATCACTATCCACTTCTAAGCTTCCTCTTCCCTATCTTCTCTTCAGCAAAAGTCAGCAAAAGTCATTGTATCTTCACTCCAAAGGTCTTGCCTTTAATAGCATCCCTGGTTTTAGCATTTGCAAGCCCAAGTACACAATTTGTTATTGGTACAGGGCTTTTGACAATGAGTGTTTTAGTTGATGCTTGTAGCTTAGCCTTAGACCCACATGCTTCTACTTTAGCCTTAGAAGATGCCTCAGATGCTTGTGCTTTAGCCAACATACATGCTTTAGCCTTTTCAATGTCTTTCCAAGAAGGTTTTACATCACTCTCATTACATCCTGATTTTGAACCCCAAAACCTGCCATTGTCCTTGTACTCATCTGACAAATAGTGGTACCATTTGAGCAAACTCTTAGGTGGTTCTGGAGAGTCATAATCTATCTCCTCGGAAGTGCTAATTTGAGAAGTGCTATATGAGTCTGAGTTGTTGTTGTCTGAGCTACTATCTAAATTCACAACAATGTTTTCTGCAAGTTAACAACAAAGTCTGAGCTATGCATACTTAAGGAAGTCTTTTCAATTAAAGCTCTGACTAATGTTGACAGCAAAATGGTGTGTGGGTATGGCCTGAGGAATGGGTTGCTACCTATCCTAATATCCTTAGCAAGATCAAAATCAGTTATTTGGTTTTCACAATGAATTCCCAAACACTCCTTCATAATGTGGCTAATGCATATGGGTCTAATTTTTTAATCCAAACACCCCTAAACTGCTATATATGTGTTTAAGAATATAAGGGGATTCAAAAAAGGTTATCATTCTAAGAAACATGAGCAGATAAGCAACACACAGCAACACATATGAGCAGTTAAGCTTGAAAAAAAACATATAATGGACACACATTAGCAGAGAAGCTAAAAAATAAGCAAAAAAGGAAATAAGGAAAAAAAGAAGATAATAAAGTTACCGTTCTGATTTGCCATGTTTGAAATTAGGGTTTATGAAAAAGTGTTAGGGATTACTGTAGCTTAACGATTTTGGTGGGTGAAATGAATTAATGTGTGTTATGATTTTTTTGAACATAATGTGTGTTATGAATGGGTGGAAGAGTTTAAGGGGGTAGAGGGATAGTTAGGCGGTGGTAGGTGGAATGAATTAATGTGTGTTATCATTAATTAATGTATCAGTTCAGTTCTTAGCTTAGCAGTTTTAACTTACCTTAGCAGTATTAAGTTTAACCTAGCAGTATGAACTAGTTTAACCAGTTCTAAACATCATAACTGTCATTCAGATTATCCAGCAAAACTTTCATACAATACTTATCATAACCTTAATTCAAAGACAAAAATTAAACATTATTAAGACTAAACAACACCTGAACTTTAATAAACATCATAACTTTCATTAATTAGGATTATCCAGCAAAACTTCCATACATCCTTCATACTTATCATAACCTTAATTCACAGACACAAACTGAACATTATTAACACTAAACAACCATTACAGCTGACATGCCTGGCAGCACTAACTATTGCCTGGCAGCACTAACTATTGCCTGGCAGTACTAAATGAGTTCAGCAGTACACACATATAAACCAAACAGGATGTAAAAAATTAATAGATAAAATGAAATCATTCACAAGAGTATTTGCATGACAACTTGAGCATGACATGGTTCACTTGGATTTTCGTATCACAACACCTCCACAGTCCTTTCGATAGTAGTCATCTCGTGATTCATTAGCCAAGTCACGTTGATCTACAAGAGGCAATACGTTATCATTGCGATGGTGAATGACGGTACTAAATTCCTCATCGACTTCGTCATACGTATCTTTGTAATTCTTGGGAGGTGTCTTAAAGACAATAGACAATTTTTTATCTACCGGGTTTTTCACATAAAACACTTGTAGTGCTTGTGAGCCTAATACGAACGGATCAACCTTGTGGCCTAAATTATTCAGGTCGACCAATGTATACCCAAGTTTATCGCGTTTCACACCACCAGATTTGTGATTAACCCAATCACATTTGAAAAGAGGAATTTGCCTGAAACGGTAATCTAGTACCCATATCTCTTGTAAAACACCATAATAGTATGCTTGTCTTATGGTTGCAACTTCTTTAGATATGTGCAGATCGATTGCCTCAACACTAACCCCACTATTCTGGTAAACTTTGCCATCATGACATTTCGTACGAAAGGTATACCCATTGATGTTATATGCATTATATTTCACTATGATGGCGCGTGGTCCATATGATATCCACCTTACAATTTTTGATACACTTTCTTTGTTGATCGCTAACTCTCTCTCTACCTGAATTTCATTACACGTATATATTAGCTTCAAATTTAAGGAACAACAAACAAACAATTATAAATAACATACAATTAATTACCTCTTCACGTAACCACTTAGCAAAAAATTTATTGTGCTCATTCTCTAGAAATGCTATTCATTTCCCTAGGTTTTCTATTTTTAAAACTTGCTTATGTCGCCTAAAACAATGTCTTTGATTATTATATTTAATAGAACATTTTAAGTAACGAAATAGACATGTGTTAGTAATACTTACTCGATTTGCAGGGCCGACAATGGCTTTCCTTCCTCATTTTCATATGTTTCATGTTTATCAGGTGGGATACCAATAGTTTCCATGGATTTATGATATTCGCTAAAAATCTCTATTATTTCTTTCGCCATAGTCTCCTCACCAATGCATCCCTCTGGTTTAATAACCTTCATACATCTTTCGAAGGGATACATCCACCGAAAGCATATGGGACCACATAATTTTACCTCCCTAGTTAGGTGCACAGTCAAATGTATCATAATATCAAAAAATGATGGAGGAAAGAACTTCTTGAGTAGGCACAGTGTCACTACCAGTTCTGCTTGCATCTTATCTAGTTCTTGCAATATGATTTCTTTGCTACATATCAATTTAAAGAAAAAGCAAAACCTGATAATAGCATATCGTGTGGGTGGGTGCATGATTGAACGTATTGCAATGGGAAAAAACTCTTGCATTAGCATGTGATAGTCATGCGTTTTAAGGCCCAATGGAAAAAAAAAGCTTCTTTATCTTTAGGTTGACCAAACTAGAGAATTTTGAACAATAGCCTTCTGGTACCTTAATGTTGTGTAACGTTTCACAAAAGATGTCTTTTTCAACATTCGTTAATGTGTAACCTGCTGGAGGTAGTGTTGTTTTGTCTTCATCTTGCATAACAAACAACTTTAGTTTTACCCCCAACTCAGCCAGATCCAATCGAGCATTCAATCCATCTTTCGTCTTTCCTAGAACATGTAGCAGAGTTCCGACTATACTCTCAGGAACATTCTTTTCTACATGCATAAAATCAATACATGTGGAATAGATTATGCTCCAATACTTAAGTTTTTCGATACAAATGGTTTAATTTCTTCTAATAGACACACCGGTTTTTGTCCGTTTACTTTGCTTGAACTACCCTCTCTTATGTTGTGTTTCTTTTGCTTTTGAATCTTACACCTTGGACCTTTCGTAACCTTCTTTGTTTTTTGATGCATTATTGTTTGTTCATTTTCCTTTCCCGCGCTTAATTTCAATAAGATTAAACCTCGTTGTATATTTGTTTCCCAGGTTTTATTGGAATTGGAGCCTAAGAAATTCTTATTGACCATTAAATGCTCTTTGCTTTCTGAACGGATGGTTTATATGGTAGATAATCGTCTGTGACCAACATAACTTTGCTTTGATGAGGCAGAACGTCGAACACAGTTTTGTATCTTCCCACATACTACACAACCTTTGAATCCACTTACGGGAGCCACATAATGTACCAAGTGCAGGATAATCATTTATTGTCCATAACACAACGGCATGTAGATTAAAGGTATCTTTTATGGAAGAATCATACGTATCAACCCCTATCTCGAATAAGGTATGTAGATCATCAACCAACGGTTCTAAAATAACATCGATATCATTTCCCAGGTATCCCGATATTAATACTGAAAGGTTGATAAACTTTCTTTTCATACATAACCATGGAGGAAGGTTGTATATGACAGTTAAAACTGGCCATACACTATGATGCATGTTTCCCGTATTGACGTCAACCCCATGAGCCGATATTCCTAGCTGTAGATTTCTTGTATCTTCAGCGATTTCAGGGAATTTCTCATCTATGGTACGCAATGCCTGTGAATCTGCGGGGTGACATAACACACCATCTGTTATCCCCCGCGTCGCGTGCCATCGTAAATCTTCTGAAATACTTTCTATCTTAAATAGTCGTTGCAGTCTTGGTATGATTAGAAAGTACCACATTACCTTTTCTGGAATGTTTCCGAGTAATACTTTCTTTTGTCCTTATCATCCACCTTCCATCTTGATATCCCACAAGTTTGACACGCAGTCAGATCCTTGTCATCCTTCCAGTAAAGAAGGAAGTTGTTTATACATACATGTATCTTTTTTGTATTCCTGATCCTTTCAAGTCTCATACTTTATTGGCCTTGATTAGTTTTTTCCACTATTTCGTTACCAGCAGTAGCATCTTTTTTATCAAGCCTAGTAATTCAGTGAAGAACTTATCAGAAGCTCCGTATTTACCCTTCAAGTTGAGTAGTTGTAAACTATTGATGGACAACTTTGTGAAGTCAGTACCACCTTCGTAAAGAGCTTCTCTACGTCTAATAATAGTTCTGAAACATGACAAGGTCATCACACAAATTATCTTTTGTAGCATTAACCATTTTCACTGTTGTTGGGCCATCTGTTGGAATATAAGCAAAATCCTGTCATCAACAAACTCTGTTGTAGCATTAACAGGTTTTGGGGCACTTTATTGATGGCATCATCCTCTTCTCCATGTTAGTCCACTTTGTTAGCTTATATCAAATCCATGTCTGTATAAATGGTACGCACTCTCCACTTATGCTCTTGTGGTTTTAAACATTTGGTAAACGAACATGGGAATTAAATAGTTTTTATTACTCGTGGTCAATGTCCCTGTCTTTCTGCAAGTTGTGTACTGCATAATCAGTAAACGCTGCTACTCCATCAACATAAGATTTGTTGATCCTATTAGTTTCCATCCAAGACTTGTCCATGTTTATAAATGTGTCCCTGCAGGTCACCCCATCGTTAGTTTAAAGGTCCGGTGAACAAAAACCAATATAAACTCACAATATAAGAACAGATTCTGGTAACTTGACATTTATTTTTTCAATTAAATAGTGGTTAGCCAATTATAGCTTTTTCAACCACCCATTTCCATTGTAAATATCACTCATCCAGGAACCCTAATTCATTTAGTCCCAATTCTGGTTCCATGTTCATGTGGTAATAGGCTTAACAGGTCTATTAATTTTTAACAATTAAACTAGCTAGTTTTTACCAAGAAACTATGACATAAATTTCAAGAAAGAAATATTCAAAACAAATGTTCAATTACAGCATAATCAAGACATTTTCAATTACAGAATCATAAACACGGTTTTTTTTAAAATGAGTGGTACAAAGACATAATAATTACTAGTGGTGACGGGAGTGGTGGGTCTATGATGGGAGAGTGACAGCGATGGACGAGAGAGTGACATGATGAGAGTTGTGGTGGTAACAGGATTTGTGGTTAAATGAGAGGGAGTTGTGGCGGGTGACAGGAGGAGTTGTTTCTGGGGGAATATGATTCGTGAAATTTTCGGGGGAATACATTATCACGAATTTTATGAAATATTTCAGTATTTGACATCATATGGGTCATATACATTGGGTTGTAGTTGCTTAGAGTGTCATGTACGACACATCCATGACTGGTGACAATGGGTAATTAACATGGGTCATGTGCATTGGGTTGTAGTGGCTTATATTGTAATGGAACCCATGCATAACCGGTGATTATGGCTAATTCATATGGGTCATGGGTCATGTGCATTAGGATATCACTGGTCACATTCATTAATGGGTATTTGACATCATATGGGTCATATGCATTGGGTTGTAGTTGCGCTTAGAGTGTCATGTTACGACACATCCATGACTGGTGACAATTGGTAATTAACATGGGTCATGGGTCATGTGCATTGGGTTGTAGTGGCTTATATTGTAATGGAACCCATGCACGACCGGTGATTATGGCTAATTATTCATATGGGTCGATCATGGGTCATGTGCATTAGGATATCACTGGTCACATTTAGTATTTGACATCATATGGGTCATATACATTGGGTTGTAGTTGCTTAGAGTGTCATGTTATGACACATCCATGACTGGTGACAATGGGTAATTAACATGGGTCATGTGCATTGGGTTGTAGTGGCTTATATTGTAATGGAACCCATGCATGACCGGTGATTATGGCTAATTCATATGGGTCATGGGTCATGTGCATTAGGATATCACTAGTCACATTCATTAATGGGTATTTGACATCATATGGGTCATATGCATTGGGTTGTAGTTGCGCTTAGAGTGTCATGTTACGACACATCCATGACTGGTGACAATTGGTAATTAACATGGGTCATGGGTCATGTGCATTGGGTTGTAGTGGCTTATATTGTAATGGAACCCATGCACGACCGGTGATTATGGCTAATTATTCATATGGGTCGATCATGGGTCATGTGCATTAGGATATCACTGGTCACATTCATTAATGGGTATTTGACATCATATGGGTCATATGCATTGGGTTGTAGTTGCGCTTAGAGTGTCATGTTACGACACATCCATGACTGGTGACAATTGGTAATTAACATGGGTTATGGGTCATGTGCATTGGGTTGTAGTGGCTTATATTGTAATGGAACCCATGCATGACCGGTGATTATGGCTAATTCATATGGGTCGTCGATCATGGGTCATGTGCATTAGGATATCACTGGTCACATTCATTAATGGGTATTTGACATCATATGGGTCATATGCATGGGGTTGTAGTTGCTTAGAGTGTCATGTTACGACACATCATGACTGGTGACAATTGGTAATTAACATGGATCATGGGTCATGTGCATTGGGTTGTAGTGGCTTATATTGTAATGGAACCCATGCATGACCGGTGATTATGGCTAATTCATATGGGTCATGGGTCATGTGCATTAGGATATAACTGTTCACATTCATTAATGGGTATTTGACATCATATGGGTCATATACATTGGGTTGTAGTTGCTTAGAGTGTCATGTTACGACACATCCATGACTGGTGACAATGGGTAATTAACATATGGGTCATGTGCATTGGGTTGAAGTGGCTTATATTGTAATGGAACCCATGCATGACCGGTGATTATGGCTAATTCATATGGGTCATGGATAAATTTAAATTATTAATAAACATATAGTCACACATTCCTTTTTAATGATAAAAGATTATATCTTTAATTGAGCGCCAAATTTAAATAATCAATGTCAAATTATCAATAATTCAAAAATTTTAACTTTTTAAAAATTTAAAATTT